>VDFB02142673.1:0-93927 GCA_007258455.2 Sequoia sempervirens
CTAAGACCTTTCCCAAGAAACCAAAATGACTCAGAATGGAGATAGGTAAGATTTTTAAGGCCTTTAGACTCGTGTGTTAAGACACAATAGCGGGTTAACCTCCCGAGACGAGTTCAATCGCTAACTGGATGATGACAAGAGGAAAACAACCTTAGTCTTTTCAAAATTTGCACTAATTCCAGTGTAAAGAAACCACGTTGTGAAAGTAAACCATCATCACCCCCATCGCAATGGGAAAACCCTAAATCCTTGCCCATTCCAAACCAAAACCACTTGAGCGGACAACTCAAGGGACGGAAACGCCAAACCAAAAACCAAAGGGCAACAAACCAAAAACCAAAACGGAACAAACCGAAAAGCAAACGAAAGCAAACCTAATCTAACTATATTACAAAGTAGGCTCTCGGAGAGAACCTAGGGTTGGAAATAATGCCTCAGGAATTGCCCATCGACTAGCAATGGGATATCCCCTCCTGTTTTTGTTCGTAACTTAAATGCATCATTTCCCAGGATCTCAGAAGCTTGACCAGGGTCCAACCATGATTTGTCGATCCATCCATTCATAACTCTTTGATGTTCAATCGAACTTTCCCAAGCTTCATCTCTTTTGTCCTCCAAGTGCATCGGCTGAGACATCCTTGTTTGAATCTGGTCCTCTCCCCAATTGATTTCTTCACATTCTTCCTCTAAAGTGACTTGTGGAGTCATCTCTGGGACTTGCTCTGAGGAGGTCTTAACTAGGGCACTTGTGTTCTCTGAATGGAAAGCTTCGTGAATTCTACATGGATTGGATAATGACAAGTCCTTGATGGAGGCATTTTCTGTCTCTTGCTGTACATCTTTCAACACAGAATCTCTGAACGTCCCTTCATTCTTATTCCTACTTGAATCATTTTCAATCAACACTCCGGTGGAGGCAGGCGTATCTTCTAAAAACTTCTCTCCCTCTGAGCTTTGCAATGTGAGGACTTCTTTCTTAACAGGCTTGTATGAACCCAAATAAGTTTCCATGAATAAAACATCACTATTTTCACCACATTCTGTAATCATTAATTTGAGCCGTGGTGTACTTTCGATTTTTATCTGATTTGGAACTCCTCTCCAAGGCAACCACATGTGGGAGAAGTCAGTCGCAATGTATCCATTTAGCTTTCTGGACCAATCTCTGCTCAATAGCATGCCATAACCATCTGGTATATCCACAACTGATATGTCAATGCGACTCTAAATTCTGGGATCTGCCGCTAACTGCATATGGATATTACTTAACTCTCCTACAACTGGAACTTCAGTCTTATCCAGCTGAGTCACTTTCTTATTGGTCTGGAGCGGGATTATACCCAACGCTTGACATACCTTCAAAGGCATGACATTACTTGATGCACCAGAATCAATCAAACAATTATGCAATAACCTTCCAAAAATTTTAACTGAAACCAGAAATGGGGCTGGCTCACCCTTTCCTTGATAGAATACCACTGGCTTCTTCCGTTCATCTACTGAAGCATTCTTCTTTTCATCTTTTCTGTTCATTGAAGCTTGATTGTCTCGAACAACCTCTTTTGGATTCTGCGTTTGCTCTTGTTTTTGCTTCTGCTCCGCGGGAATATTGAACCTAACTCTCTTCTTATCTTCAATCCATGACTTTTCAGGAGCATTTGAAGAACCTTGTACCATACCTACGAAATTTTGAGGTTGTTGCGGAGCTTCCCAAGTGTCAAATGGTGCATGAGGCACTTCTACCATATTCGTGTCCTGCGATGGACAGGACTGTGTGACAACAGGAGGATTTCTTGGTGCACTGGTTGCTTCTTGGGACGTACTCTTCGCAATAGGCATTTCATACACACTTCTCAGAATTGTATCTCTGACCTCTGAAATCTTCATTAACTCATGTAAGGGGAGACTAACCTTCATCCTTTTGAATTCTTCTAACGCATAAGAACCAAGTCTTTTCATGTCCTCCCTAGGAAGACTCTCCTTTTGTCCTTGCTCAGCTTGATGAATTGGCTGTTGAATGACTTGTTGTCCTCCTCCACCTTGCGTTGCATTTTGCCGTCTGTACTTTGGAGAATCTCTTGGTAAACCTGGGTTGTTGCTCGCGTTGGGGTGCGGTGGAGTTGTAAAATTATTTGGGGGTATTGATGATGTCAGTGGCTCTTTCGGATGATAATTCCTCTGATATACCTTGGGTGTCGCTCCTCCGGATGTTTGAAAAGCTTGTACCTCCCCTCTTCCTTCTACCAAGACACTATTGTTGAGAGGCGGAAAAATATAACCATCTCTATGAAGAGGCTCTTCCGATGATGCATATGTGGCGTGAACTTCTGACGGTATTTGAAACTCTGGCATCCCCAAGGGAGCGTTTGATGAAGCTGATGGAAATTGGTGATTAACTGGTGGGGGTGTATAACTTTGAAACTCAGGTGGGAAATTGCAATCTTCTATTATCAAAGCCTGATCATATCTGGGTGCTGGGGACTAATTCATATCCCGTAATTGGAGGGTTTTCTGTGGCCCCTGTATTACTTGCCTCACCCTTGAGAATACCAGCCACAACTTGGAACTCATGACACTGAAGCTCAGAGTGCTGGTTCGTGTTATGTAACCTACACCATCCTGATGAGGCAGTTTCAGCCATATAAATTCTATCTGCAGGACGGTTTTCAGGAGGTGGCGGATTGTCCAATGGTGATGGGACACCTCCATTGTTGGGCCCTGTATTCCAAGACCTCCTCTGAAATCCTTGATTGTTATTTCTATACCCATGATTGTTATCTTGATGGTATCCTTGATGGGTATCTTGATGACTTAGAGGATTATTCTGATATCCTCGGTTAGCACCTTGGTGTGCCTGACAGTTTCGTTGCATAGTTTGCGTCTGATTACTTTGATTTTTGAGGTGAGTCACCTCGGTTGACAGCCTCTTCACTTGTTCTATCAAATCTTTTATTTCATCTTTCTCCTCTTGAGTTTTCATTGGCGGCACCGTGTTCTGGAGATAAACAGGCTGTGTAACTTGTGTCTGGGACAAAGGCATCCCAGGATGGAGAACCAATTGACTTGATGGTGCTTGCACTTGATAAGCTGGCTGCGGAATTGCATTTGACGCCGGAACTTGTTGATTCCATGTTGAGCCGAACATTGGCATTTGATTGTTTGTTGTAGCTAGGCCAGTGTAGAGTATGGGCCCAGTTATATTCTGTCCTAAACCCTGACTTATTTCAACAGCCTTAGCGTAAGCTTGATTTATGTCTGCTGGAGTGGGATGAGATCTCACGAACATTGCAGTCAAAGGATCAAGTGCTGAATAGTAGCTTTCTCGAGCGTCAGCAACGACATAAGGAGCGCGTAACCTTCAGAGGGCCTTTTGAAATCTATTGTTGAATGCATGGATGGGCTCTTGGCCCTGTCTTCTTACTTCTGCAAATTGACGATAGAGCTCTACAGGGGTAATTGGTATACCAAACTTTCCGATGAAGGCCTCCTTCATCTGCTCCCATGTTCTTATAGACCCCACTGGTAGGTGAATGAACCAAAAATGAGCCTCTTCTCCCAAAGAATATGGAAATAAGCGGCAAGCCACGTCTGCATATCCAATCTGCCTATTGCGTAGGTGACCTTTAAACATCTTGATATGGTCCTCGGCCGTGTAGTTAACATCATTGGCAATGAACTTAGGACAAAAATTTTCAGGATTCTTTGGCATCTCATGGTAGTCTTGAAACTCTAGTGGAGATGGGTTGGTAACCAACCATGTAGCACCATTTGGAGCGGGTTGACCTCCCTGCTGACCTCCTGGTTGAGCCATTGCTTGAATTGGTAGTCGCCTTTGATACACAATCAATTGGGCTGGCTGTTGTACAACAGCTTGAACTTGTTTCGGCTGAGCAAATCTCGAAGCACTAGGTGGAGTTCTGAACAAACTTGAAATTTCTTCTTTGCTTTCTTCGCTTGACTGAACTTCTTCGTTTGATAAAAATTCTTCACTTGACTTGACTTCTTTGCTTGAATGAACTTCTTTCTTCTTCCTTGATCTCGTAGGTAGCTCTAACTCCACAAAATCTTTATATGAACTGGGCGTAGACCTCAAGATTCTTTTCAACTTGTCTGGCGAAAACGAACTGATACGATCCAGGATGTAGCTGCCTTTTCAATCTTGAGAGAACACCATCTTGACTTATGATAATCTTCTCCAATAGGACCTTTTGTGTTTCAAACCCTTTCTTCTTCAACACAATTGTATGCTGCAGCTGTTACTCGCGTTGCCCTACTTCTAGCGCCAATTTTGTTGACGTGGTATTTGAGACCGCACCAACATAGAATAAAGTTTCCCAGCGGATACCCTATCCTCTCTTGAACAAAGTATTCAGCATGCTAAGATTGCAAGATCATGCTTTCAACTCCAAGGTTCCGAATACTAAGAATACCCTTAGTTGGTTTGATGTGAGTTGCTGTGTTCTCACGAGGGGACTTACACAATTGTTCGATAGCTGACAACAGACAGTAGACTAAGGGCTTTGCGTGTAATTCGAATGATTTGGCAAATGAGCACAAGTTTTTTAAACCTAACCGGAAATGAACTGAATTAAAAAGAGGTGTAGGGCCTAAGAAGTTAATCTTTTATCTAAGAATGGAATGTGGGATCAATCTCGACAGACTTCGACCAAACTCTGCTCCGCCTCACGTTGGACAACTTACACAAAGTCGGTGCAATCTTCAAGGGAGTGGCAAGAGGTTTTCAAATTATAACTCAACATGTAAGCACCATCAGAATGACGCATACAAACACATGAATCACAATCGAAGTTAAGTTTGTAAAGTTTTCCAGTTGACCACACAAGGCAGACCTGCCGTCAGCAAGCCGCTAGTGGTATGGATAAAAATGAAGTTGCCTCAATTAATACCACAAGTCCACAACTAACATCTACTTGCATGAAAGTGAAAACTACTTTACTTTAAGCTACTTCAAGATACTACGTGAATTGGAAGGACAAAGAAGCCTCAACAACTTTTCACAACAAAGAAGAATTCACCATCAATGAAAATTCTTTTTATTGTAAGCATGCAGCAACCTTCTTACAAGTGTCCAAGGGGCCTCCCTTCCTTTTCCAATCTACACTCGCTACTTTCCTGCTCTATCAGCTTCTCTACTCCTCCTAAAGCTCTGCCTCTACCTCCTAAATCCTATTAGAAGAGATTGCAAATGGGGGACTCCTTTATAGTTTACCAAGTCAAGATGACAGGTCTAATCAGTTTGGATGGCCCAGTTATGCCACCTCGACCCTAAACAAGATTTTCCCTAAAAACCGCCACAAAGGAGAGTGGGATAATAAATGAGCCATAATGTCCATTATTCCTTCTAGAAGATTCCATTTGTAGACGCGTTCACACTATTCCTGATCTTCTTTCTTGGCGTTGTTCTTTGACTTCTTCCACTTGAGGGTCTTCATCTTTGTCACTTGAGTTATACTAGAATTCTCAACACTTACCCATTTCTTGCATATTGTCTTTCTTCACTTATGGGGCTTATAGCTTTATCTTCCCTCTGAAGAGTTGTAATATCATGCGTGCTTCCTTTCACCTTTAAGTCCTTCGATGCTCTGGCATACTCATCCACGACAAATAGGAAAGAAAGGTATTAGAACACTTCATAAATATAAACTCAACTTACTTACCAAGTTTTGATCTCCAAGGACTTGTTGCCTCCACTAGCCAACTTCGTGTTCAAGTTCATGCCTTAGATAAACTTCATCTTTCAGAAATTCATTTCACTACCTGGGGCTCCGATACTCAATTTTAGTTCCAGCATACAGCTCACAGAGACTATCCTCCACAGAGATTTAAGCAAAATTCCACCTAGGCAGTTCCTTCAAATTCACTTAGCTTGGGATTTCACCTTGAAAACACATTTTTCTTCACTTTGCCTTAGAAAATTTTCAAGTTTTATGGAAAAATTCATCAACCTAGTGCCCACTCGAAATCCTCATCCCAGAATCCCCGACAAGCCGTGGAAGACCTTAAAATCCATTCCTCAACAGAAATCATCAATACCCAGAAGAAAATTTTCTCCAGAATGCTTTGAATCCATGGGTGCACGACGAACGGGTTCATTTGATTTTCTTGAATTTTGAACCTTAGAAAATTATTTCCCTGTGAAATTTAAATCCGTTCTTCGCATCTGTGAAGATTTCTTGTTGTTTTGACTTGAGAAATTTTTATCAACCCGTACAGTTGGCATTCACCAACTTCATCACTGGCAACTTCACTCGGACTTCAGGAAAATTCATCACTCGTCGACTTAGGCGGTTTTTTTTTTTTCCCAAAATATTTTGCCTTGGAAAATTTGAATCACTTAGCATTTTTGAAATTTTTGCCTTAGAAATTTTTTTTTTTACTCAACTTCGATCATCTTTCCTGTGATGAGAAAATTCATCAACTTCTCTTAGAAAATCTTCCTGAGGGTGCTTAGCATATTTTATCCTTCAACATCTTCAATGCCTTAGGAAAAATTTATCATTTTGACAATTTCAATGCCTAGCAACTTGTTTTATTCATAATCTCACATTTTATTTCATACTTGGAAAATATTCTTACTTGAAGTTCCAACGCCTTAGGAGAAATTCTCATAAAATCATCTTATATTTCACTTTACCACCCTTGGCGCATAGCACTTGGAGGAAAATCAAAAACCACGCCTAGCATTTTCCTTTTTTTTATATTCACCACTTAGCAATATTTTCTCCCATCAATTTTATTTCACCATCTTCACACTCTAGGCGCATAACATACTTGGCATTTTATTTCCACCACCTTGGAATATTTTCTAACACACCACCTTCGGCGCATTTTGGACTTGAAGAGGAATAACGCCTAGCATATTATCTTCAACATTGTAACGAGACTCGCCCAGACTCGCCATGACTCGGCGAGTCCCGGGCCGAGCCAGCCTGGCCGAGTCTGGGGAGCTCGGACTCGGACACGCCGAGTCCAGAGCCGGACTCGCCGGACTCGCCAGACTCGCCAGACTCGCCCAGACTCGGAGAGTCCCGACCTTGTGACCCGGCCGCGGCAGCAAGAAGTTAAAACACTAAAAAAACATAAAACTAAAAGTTAAAGTTAGTTTTTTTTTTGTTCTATATGTTCTCTCCAACCCTAAAAGCAACTTCATTTCACTCTTTTGGCAAAATAGGAGGAGAAGAGAGCGTTGTGAAGAAAAATAGGAGGAGAAGAGAGGGCAACCAGCAAATTGTTTAAAACAAAAGCAAGGTCATATATCATTTGGGAAGCTTCATACTGCTAAGGAGGTGCATTGAAAGTTCATTGCTAGTGAGTGGGAGGAGTTTGCATTGCATTCCAAGCCAAATCTAAGAGGTAAGTTTGATTTTAATGGTTTTTTTTGTGTTTTTTTAACAAATAATTCATTGTGATTTGTAAAATCATTGTTTTTAAATTATTATAGTTTGCATTTTTATTTACAAACCCTACTTGCAACTTAAATAATTTTACAAACCCTACTTGTTATTGCAGCCACATTCATTTGCAAATCAAACCATATTATTATTTTCACAATGTCTCAAACCCCAGTCAAAAAAGACCCTGCTTGGAAACATGCTGAAATATTTCCCGGAATGAAAAGAGGAGAAGCAAAATGTAAATACTGCAAAACAATATATCATGGAGGCATAAATAGATTGAAATACCACCTTGCACGCATACCCATCCATGATGCAGTGGGCTGCACCCTAGCACCTATTGAGGCTGTTCGTGAAGTGCAGGTGCAATTAGAAAATTTTGAAAGGCAAAAAGAAATTAGAAAGAGACAGAGGGAGGAGTTGGCGAGGAGTCTATTTGGGAGTTGGGCCCAGGGGGACTTAGATGCTGGCCCCAGGTCGCTATTACATGCCTCCGCCAGGTCCTAGTGCTAGATGCTTCTGCCCTAGATGCTTTTGCTTATACCCCATCTATTCCTATCGTACTCCTGAGCTATTTGGTGGGCTGCTACTGCTAGTGGTAGTAAAGCTGATGTGAAGTATTAGCCTAGGTTAAAACAAATCTGAATTGGACTCATGTTTTTAATACCTTTACTACTCACAGTTCCCAAGCTGTGGCTTGAGGCATGGAGTTTGGAACAAGGATACCTGATCACAATAAAAACAATTCTGGACTTTTGAGTACTTCCTGCACCATTCCTTCCATGCTAGCGGGTAATTCTTTTTTCTTTTTATTGTTTTAAAATTTATATTTAAATTTTATTGTTTTAGAATTTAGATGTATCTCACTATCGAATTCAAATTTAAAGTTAAAAACTTAAATCTTTTCATTTTATGACATGTTTTAGGTCTCCTTTTTGGCAAAACATGGTTGATGCAATAACCATATGTGGGGCGGGGTTCAAAGCCCCAGCGAAGATGAATTAAAGGGCCCACTTTTGACTCAAAAGGTGGCGGATGTGAAAGCACAATTAGAGGAGCAGCGTGTGCAATGGAGGAGGATTGGTTGCACCATCATGACTGATGGTTGGACTGATAGGAGAAATAGGACGCTGTTGAACTTTCTAGTTTCCTCTGGAGGTAATTGTACTTACCTTAATACATTGATATTTGAATTTGATTTAGTGATTAATAATTTAATAAGGCTGATTTATGTTTTTAATTTATTGAATAATTGGTGATTTGGTTTTGCTTATTTTTTCAGGTGACACTGTCTTCATAAAGTCCATTGATGCTTCCGCCCAATTCAAAAATGCCACATACTTATGTGAGGCTATAGAGGAGGTGATAGCCGATGTGGGGGAAGAAAATGTAGTTCAAGTGGTGACAGATAATGCAGCAAATTATGTTGCTGCTGGTAGATTATTGATGGAGAGGCACCCAACTATATTTTGGACTCCATGTGCCGCCCATTGCATTGACCTCATGATGGAGGATCTTGGCAAGCTCCCATGGATAAAAACATGTATGGAATCAGCAAGAAACATTTGCAAATTTGTTTACAATCATGCATGGGTGCTTAACCTTATGAGGCAATACACGGGGTTGAGGGAGTTGTCTCGTCCTGGCATCACTCGGTTTGCATCAAATTTTATCATGTTGCAATCCTTGATTCGGTCAAGGGCACCTTTGAGGCGCATGTTTGCTAGTGAGGAGTGGTCTTCCTCATCCTTTTCTACAAGCACTGCAGGGATTGCTGTGGCTGATTGCATATTTGATGAGGCAGGGTTTTGGACACCAGCAGATGAGATTGTGAAGGTAACATTTAATTCTTTATTATGTTTTAATTTTTAATCATATCTTACTTTTATTTGTTCATTTTCATTGACAGTCACACTTACTTATTTGTGAAACATGTTTGCACTTTGCAGTTTATTGAGCCCTTGCTAGTTCTCCTACGAGTTGCGGATGGGGAGAAGCCCGCAATGGGCTACATATATGAGGGCATGGATAGGGCCAAAGAGGCCATTAGATCAGTCTATGGTGGAGTTGATGATAAGTATCGTCCCATTTGGGAGATCATTGATAGGAGATGGCAAAACCAACTCCATAGGCCCATCCATGCAGCCGCATGTTTCCTAAATCCGGCCTTCCACTTCCGCCGTGATCTCCGTGCAGATAGAGAAATTCTTAGTGGGCTCTACTCGACGATAGAGAGAATGTTGCCCACTGTTACTACACAGATAGTGCAGGAGATAGATGCCTTCACTAAGGCACGAGGAGACTTCTTTGCACGTCAAATGTGCAAAGATAGTAGGACAAAATTAATGCCAGGTAAAAATATATTTAAGGCAATAATTTTCATCTTTTTATATTATAATTTATTATTAAATGTTGAACTTGAACTTGAAACTTGAAATGAGATTGATTTTGTTTCTTTTTCTCATCTCGGATGGATGGTGGGAGATGTTTGGTTCTGATACACCGAACCTGCAAAATGTTGCCATACGAATATTGAGCCAGCCATGCAGTTCATCCGGTTGTGAGCGCAATTGGAGTATGTTTGAGCACATACACTCCAAGAAGCGCAATAGATTGACAGTGGAGAGGATGAATGACCTGGTATATGTTCATTACAACCTTCGGCTCAGATACAGGAAGGCTTTTGACCACGACAACACCCCGATCTGTTTAGAGGAGGTTGATCCACAGTCTGAGTGGATCACTGAGGCTACAGACACAGTCTTTAGTGACGAGGACCTTGATTGGGTGGACCAGGCAGAGAGAGAGGCTGAGGTTGTAGCCATGGCTGAGGAGGAGGCTAGAGCACGAGGAGACATAGCTACTGGTGGTGAGAGTGGTATGGGGACTCAGACACAGGCAGATACTATGGCTGCAACTGCAACATCATCCAGGACCTTTAGACGCCTTCGTAGGAAGGATGCTGGCTCCACTGTGCCATAGGCATAGAGTGATAGACTTATACCTATTGTTTTGAATCTTTTGATATTTCATATTTGTATGGAACATTTGATGTCATGGATTTCATTTTCCATGAGTTTTGTATACATTTGACTAATTTTATTTATCAAAGTATGTTATTTCCTTCAGCAGCGCAACTACAATTTGTGTACTTTATACTTATGTGATCATTGTATATTTGTGTATGTGATCAAATTTTCTTTTATTTGTGTTGTATTCAATAAAGGGTGCTTGAAACAAGTTTTAAATCTTTAAAAATCTCTAATTTTATAAGGTTTTTTCAACTTTTTTCATTTTGCCGAGTCCGAGTCGCCGAGTCGCCGAGTCGAGTCACCCTAGCCGAGTCCGAGCCGAGTCCGAGTCTCGTAACTATGATCTTCAATACTTACCACCTTAGGCGCTAGGAAAACATCTTCAACACCTTACACCTTGGGCGCGCCTAGCATTTACCTTACACTCACCACGCCATGAAGTGTTTCATTCACCTTTTACTCCATTTACCACCTTGCACTTACCTTTTACCACCTCAACTTGGGCGCATTTGAGCTTGGCAAGAGGATGACTCTTCAACTTCCGTTTTTTGTCTTGACATGGCCTTGTTTGGGCGCATTTAGGAGGGTGAGGAGGACAAATTTCTTTGACTTGTTGACTCATCTCTTCTTTGGGCGCATTTTGGCCTAGCTGGTGGATAAGAATTGTTGACTTGTTGACTCACTCCCTCTTGGGCGCATTTAGACATAGCTGGTGGATGAAACTTATAACAACGCCCTTGGAGTGACCCTTCACCTTCCATTTTTTCCTCTTCACTTGACCTTGTTTGGGCGCATTTCACCCCTTGAGGAGGATGAACTCGTTTGACTTCCTTTTGACCCATTTGCTTTGGGTGCATTTTGGCCTGTGAAGAGGATGGACTTGCAATTTGGGCGCATTTTGAAGGTGGTGGCGGATATTCTCAACACTTAGACAATTTTTTAACTTTCCCGAGTTTCCCTTGGGCGCATTTTGACATGCCTTCAGGATGAAGTTCCAGACTTAGAACTTTTCCTTCGTTTTTGCCAGCCTTCATGCCCTGCTATTTATAGTAAGTCCTCTGATTTTGCATCTTTGAAGCTCAGAACGACTTGAAATTTTACACACTGCATCCTCATGACCTTGTTGTCCTGTCGACATTGCCATTTTTAATCACCCTGCTATTTTTAGCCTATTTCTGAAGGTGGTTTACTATAAATAGTAACCTCTTGTTTCTGATAGCTCCATTGCTCCGATCGACTTGAAATTTGAATGAGGCGCTCCTCACCACGTGACCTTACTGTCAACATCAACGGATGCAGTTGATTTACTATTTTTAGCCAGTTTCCAAATTGACTTACTATAAATAGTAAATGCTCTGTTTGATTTGAAATTTTACCAGCAGATAGCCTGAAGGGTACTGATCGCAATGGTTTACACCGGTTTTCGAAAATTCTGACTTTTGACCCCTCTTTTCAGGCTCCGAAGTAGGAAACCCTAATTCGCTCTGCATGCATATCAAAAGATCTCTGTTTGCTCTCGTTTCTGTAGCACTGCGATCAGCTCGTGATTCTGAACTGCTGGGAAGCGACTGCTGGGACATACCTGCTAAAAATAGCAAGTTCCTTACTGAGTGAGTATCTTCGTTTGCATGTCACACCATCGCGAAGCTCTCGAAAAACCCATCAGGAATCATCCGACATGCAAAAGAAACCTTGACATGCAGACCCTAAAAATAGCCTCAGAAGACTGAATTCTAAAAGTTGTCGTCTCGTCTTGCATGTTACATCATCGCGAAGGTCTCGAAAAACCCAGAAGGAATATCCCGACATTCAAAGAAAAACTCTGCATCTGAACCCTGAAATTTGACCCGGAAGCTGGACTGCTAAAAATAGAAAGTTGTCCGTTTTCGCTCAAATTTTGCATGCAAGTAGCTTGATATGTTCTGAATGTCGTGTGATTGTCGAAATCTCAAAAATGTTGACATATTGCCTGTAATTTCACACTTACTAAAAATAGTAAGTACCTCAGAATCTGATGGAAATTTGCTGGGAGCCTGCTGGAAGCACACTGATAACAATGTTAAGCTCAATTTTCAATATATTCACCCTATTCGACCTCAAATTGACCAGGAAGACACAAACCCTAATTTTCAGACTTAGCCAAATTCACTTTTAAGCTTGCAGACGGGAACGTCCCCAGAAAGCAGACCATAGAAAAGAGACAAAGAGAGAGAGAGAGAGATAGAGAGAAAGACCAAAGCCAAAAGACCAGAATGGAGCGAAAATTAGGGGTCCCCATTTTGAATGGGGCGATGTGTGAAAAGGTCACAACACTTCCATTGCCAGTGGTTCCAAAGAACTGGCAGCTTGTGCCAAAGAGTTTGCAACGGTATTCTTGGATTTGTAAACTTGCTTTATATTGAACCCATCAAAGCTTTCTATGAGGTCCCAGACTCTTTCTATAGCCGCTCAATCTCTTGTCGTGACAAGCAAACTGCTTTCTCACTTGGTGGACCACGATGTCGGAATCTCCGATGGCATGTACAATCTTGGTCCCCTTCTGAATTGCAAGGAGCAATCCATGAATCAAGGATTCATACTCAGTAACATTATTGGTGCATGAAAATTGGAGCCTATAGGCACCCAAATAAGCCTCCCCTATTGGGCTAACTAATTCAAACCCTGATCCATTGCCCTTCTTCGACTTTGACCCATCGAATCTCAAAGTCCAGACTTGATCCGCGGCAAGAGTGCTGGGGAATTGAGCATGTGTATCCTCTTGATTACATACCTCTGTAACTTTTTCTTCAACCTCTGACTGAGTTGTGTCATCCTTTACAGGTCCCTCTATTAAAATCTCTCTTTCTTCACCCATCTTCTGATGTTCTTTTTGCAATGAAATCTGTGGGACGAGCCTTGCAACTTGCTCTAGTGCCACTTTGCACATGGCACAAGTGATCTCGAAGTGAAATGCTTCATGTATTCTGCACCAGTTAGGAAGCAACAAATCCTTGATAGAAGCATCTTTACCCAATTCTGTTTCTTGTTTCACACTGTTCATGACAAAATCTCTGAAGTTTTCAAATGTTCCTCCACTCTCACTATCACTTGAATCACTTTCAATCAATACTTCGGTGGAAGTGGTGGTGTCTTCTAAACCTTTCCCTTCATTTGGAGCTTGCAGCATCAATACTTCTTGCTTGACAGGCCTATATGAGCCTAAGTCAATTTCTATAAACATTATCTCATTATCTTCACCGTATTCAGTGATCATCAATCTGAGCCTCGGTGTGCTTTTGATCTTGATTTGATTTGGGACTCCCTTCCATGGAAGCCACATGTGGGAAAAATCAGTTGCAATATATCCATTCAACTTTCTTGCCCAATCCCTGCTCAGCAACATGCCATACCCATCTGGTATATCAACGACCGATATGTCAATACAGCTCTGAATTTGAGGATCAGCTGACAACTGCATATGAATGTTATTCAGCTCACCGACCACTGGTACTTCAGTCTTGTCTGGCTGGGTCACCTTCTTAGTGGTTTGCAATGGGACTATACCTAATCTCTGACACACCTTCAGTGGCATGACATTGCTCGAAGCACCGGAATCAATCAAACAATTGTGCAATAATTTTCCAAATATTCTAATCGACACCAGGAACGGGGCGGGCTCACCTCTCCCCTGATAAAATACCACTGGTTTCTTGTTTTCATTTGCTGGAGCACTCTTCTTTTCATCTCTTTTGTCCAATGGGACTTGATTGCTCTGAGCAACTTTCTGTGTTTGCTCTAGCTTTTGCTCTGTAGGCAAAGTGAATCTAACTCTTCTTTTATCTTCAGTTTTTGACTTCTCAGGTTCACTTGAAGATCCTTGTACCATCCTCACAAAACCTTGGGACTGTTGTGGAGTCTCCCAAGTGTTGAATGGCGCGTGAGGCACCTCTTCTACCATGTTTGCGCTCTGCACGGGACGAGACTGTACGTTTACTGGAGGATTTCTAGATGAACTAGGTGCTTCCTGGGATGTGCTTTTCATCGCGGACGTCTCATATAAACTTCCCAGGATTGTGTCTCTAACTTCTGAGATCTTCATCAGCTCATATAAGGGAAGACTGACCTTTATCTTCTTCACTTCATCTAGCACATAAGAACTTAATCTTTTCATATCATCTCTTGGAAGATTGTCCTTCTGTGGACGTTGCATCACGTGGATGGGTTGCTGGACAGTCTGCTGTCCATTTCTACTTTGCATCACGTTCTGTTGCCTATACTCTGAAGAATCCCGAGGCAAATTTGGATTGTTGCTCGCGTTTGGATTTGGCGGGGTCGCAAAATTATTCGGAGGAATTGAGGACGTCAAAGGCTCCTTCTAATGATAAGTCCTTTGGTACACTTTGGGTGTTGCTCCTCCGGAAGTCTGAAATGCCTGCACCTCTCTTCTTCCTTCTACCAAAACACTGTTGTTGAGAGGTGGGAAGGTGTAGTTACCTTGATCGTGAGGCTCCTCCGAATAACTATCCTGGACTTCTGAATACATTTGAGCCTCTGAATAAACGTGAGCTTCTTCAGCTTGATTATCTGGCGCCTCCACGGGACCATTTGCCGAAGCTGGTGGAAATCTATGATTGACTTCCGGTGGCGTGTATCTTTGATATTCAGACACGACATTGACATTTTCTAGGATTAGTGCCTGGTCATATCTCTGTACTAGGACAATCTCATATCCTGTAGTTGGAGGATTTTCAGTACCCTCCGTGCTCTTTACTTCTCCTTTGAAAATATCAGCAGCGACTTGAAATTCATGGCACTGTAATTCTGAGTGCTGACTTGTGTTATGAAGTCGACACCATCCTGACATAGCAGCTTCTGCCAAAAATACTCTGTCTGTGGGACGATTCTCTGGAGGTAGCGGGTTATCCAGTGGTGACGAAACTCCTCCATTGTTAGGTCCAGTACTCCAGGACCTCTTTTGATATCCTTGATTATTATTTCGATACCCATGGCTGTTGTCGTGTCCATGTCCTTGATGGGCATCTTGATGGTGTTGAGGATTATTATGATATCCTCGATTGGCACCTGGATGTGCCTGATAATTCTTCAACATAGATTGCATTTGGTTATTTTGATTTCTGAGGTGAGTCACCTCAGATGATAGCCTTTTCATTTGTTCTACCAATTCATTCATTTCGTCTTTCTCTTCTTGTGTCCTAGCTAGTGGCACTGTGTTCTGGAGATAGACAGGCTGTGTAGCTGGAGTCTAAGATAAAGGTACCCCAGGATGGAGAACCAATTGATCTGATGGTGGTGCAACATGATAAGCCGGTTGCGGAACGGGATTCAAGGCAGGGATTTGTTGATTCCACGCTGGACTAAGTGTCTGCATCTGATTATTTGTCGTGGCCAAGCCAGTATACAAAGAAGGCCCAGTTATGTTTTGTCCCATATTCTGACTTACTTCTACAGCCTTCGCGTATGCTTGGTTCATATTGGCTGGTGCCGGATGAGCTTGTCTCACGAACATCGCGGTCAATGGGTCCAAGGCTGCATAATAGTTTTCTTTAGCATCATCAACAATGTACGGAGTACGTAGCCTTGTGAGAGCTTTCTGGAATCTATTGTTGAAGGCGTGGATAGGTTCCTTGTCTTGTCTTCTCACTTCCGTGAATTGGCGGAAGAGCTCTACTGGGGTAATAGGAATACCAAACTTTCCAATGAAAGCTTCTTTCATTTGCTCCCATGTTCTTATGGATCCAACTGGCAAATGTATAAACCAAAAGTGTGCCTCCTCTCCCAAAGAATACGGGAAGAGTCTGCAAGCTACGTCTGCATATGCAATTTGTCTATTTCGTAAATGATCCTCGAACATCTTGATGTGATCCTTAGCGGAACGGTTTGGATCATTAACTTGATACTTGGTGCAGAAATGCTCCGGATTCTTCGGCATGTCATGGTAATCCACAAACTCAAGAGGGGATGGATTAGTAACTAGCCAAGTAGCACCGTTAGGAGCTGGTTGACCTCCTTGTTGACCTCCTGGTTGAGCCATTGCTTGAATTGGTTGCCGCCTTTGGTATTGTTGGCGTAACAACTAACACCTCTGAAGTAGAAGTTGTTATGAACAACCTATGTACACTACGCAATGAGTGCTCTTCAAATTATGGAGGGGAAGCTCCCTCGTTGTGCTTTGACAAATATACTTGCAAAGGAAAATAAGCTAAAACTATGTCCTGTCTTTTTGTTTCAGCTGCTAGAGGCACAAGACTTTCTTGAAAGAACCTATACGTTGCAGCTGAGTTTTCTCTGGTTTTGCAAATCAACTAACTACAACTTAAATCTATCCAATCTCCTCAGGAAAACAGAGCAAGAGGAAAAAGAGCAAGGTTTGACTATCGGACGATAAGCATGTTTAGACTCTCTACTTGAAGGCAAGGTGGCACAACTATCATCTCAATCTAAACAAGCTTATTGGGCACTACAGATTTAAGATTTCACTAAGACGATCTTATGGAACCCTGTGTGGCATAACACTCGATCGAAACAGCAAAGCCTTCACAAAACAGCCTTTATCTTTATAATCTCACGAAACCCTATGTGGCATAACCTTCGATTATATTGATAAAGATTCACAAAACAGATTTATCGCTGCAACTTCTCGAAACCCTATGTGGCATAACGATCGATCACAATGGTAAATTAACACAAAATAGCCTTATCACCTCAATCTCTTGGAACCCTATGTGGCATAACAATCGATTTCAATGATAAAGATATTCAAACAGATATATCTAAACTATGGAAAGAATTCAGCATTACAATCTTTCGAAACCCTATGTGGCATAACAATCAATTGCAATAGTGAAGACACATGAACAAATACCAAAAAGAGCAATATTGAGGGCAAGGTAGGCGCAGCATATATTTCTCTCTCAAGCAAAAGTTATTTACAAATGAGCAAAAGCTCTTATTTATATACATCAAGGTGTAGGGAACCCTAAAAATCACCTTGTGTATCTATAGTTCCAAATGCATGCAAGCAATGCATGAAACCCTAATTAAGTAAACTATCTCTGATCAAATTTTGAAACTACCCTCGAGTTTGGTGAAACATCTAATCTAAAAATGGACAATTGTGCGAGCATGCACGTCCTTATTGAAAGCAAGTTAACTGGAAGACTAACATCAGTTAACGTAAAACCCTAAATAAAACTCCAAGTGTGAAGGGCGAATCTCATAATAGATATGCATGTGATGACAACTTCGAGTTAACTGGAAAGGGTAACACCTAGTTCAACTCGTGTGTGTAATGTATATCCTGAGAGGTGGGAACTAAAGTTTACTATGTGTGATCTCGAGCAATCAACCCCTCAATGAGATTTTTAACTGTATCACCATCTAGAGCGATGAGACTCTGACGAAGGATGCTATGTCGATGCAGCATGTCCTCACCAGCTGTGATCTGAGACTGAAGTTCCCTTCTGCTCCTCGTTGCTTCATCGAATAATGCTGACATGACTGTAAGCTGAGTAACCTTACAGCCAACTATCTCCCCACTGAAAATGGTATGAATGAGTGCCTGAAGCTCTGACTGAACATCGGTAAGCTCCACGTAGGCACCACCCTCGATCTGATAACGGCACGATAAGCGAGACACAAGAGTCCTCACGAACCGGAGTGCACTAGTGATGTGCTCTCTACTCTCAGCCAACTCTGATGCCAAGCTGTCCTCTATCTTTGCTCTGAAAACCAACTGTGTCTTCCAAGAGTAGATAGCTTCTCTGTCTTCTGCATTTGTGACTGTGTAATAAGCCAAACTCAGGTGAGCAATCAAAATTTCATCCCTGGGTTTGTTAATAGCCATATCCCGTTCCTCATCCTGAAGACGGATACGGAGCTCTCGTGCATTGTACCGCAACTGATTTAACTCTGTAAGCATAGTACGGCCTCTAGCAACGAAATCTTCCTCCCATTCCTCCAAACGCTTGCCATATGCAACTAAGTGATTGAGCTGACTTTTCTCTACTGGTGGCTCAAGCATCGGTGGGAGTGTGTTGATGGCTTCTGGTCTGTGCACAAGGCTAGAAATGTACTAACGAAGCTGTCTAATTTCAGCCTTGAGGGCTGCTTTATCCTCTTCATCCTTTAGTATTCTGTCCCTGGCACTATCTGTAGCAACTTGTAGAAGATCAACCTGAGTCTGGCATGTGTTGCGACCAAGGTTGACTATGATAACTTCAAAATCCTGAGATTCTAAGTCAGTCAAGTTCTTCCCCTGTGGAGGTACGGCGGTCTCAATGACAATCTCCATGTCAGTGTTTCTCTCTACGTGAACCATGTTCTTAACTCTCTTATCTGGCGCATCTTGATAAATGTCATTGAAATCAGAATGATTGAGAACATAAGATGGCTGCCTCCTCTTCCTTCCTAGCTGAGCTTCGATCCAAGATTGATCTCGGCTAATGCTACTAGAAGGGTCTGCACTAGCGACAGGAGGTACTGATGAGAGTGAGTGTGTAGAAGACCCACTGCGAGGTGGAGAGTCTAAGTCCAATTCAATGTGAATTGGGACTGGTGACGGCTCTGAAACTGATATAGGAACTTGAGGCTGAACCTCAGGTACTAGCGGGCTTTGAGCTGATCTCTGAACTGGCTCTGTGATAAGCGGCTGTCTGTCAGGCTCTGTGTGTGAAACAGTGGCAAGCACCTTGCCCTTTGAATTATTTGGCGCTTGTACTTTCTTAGGAGGGTTACTCCTCTTTTTCTTGTTAGGTTTTGACGAAGAAGGTAGCGAAGGATTTACCACCACTGGCGGCTCTGCTCTAGGAACACTTACTCTTCTTGTCTTCTTGCTGTCGAGGTAAAGTATACTGTTCTGGATGACTCTACTTGACCTCTCCTTGACCGTTGCATATTCTTTGGCGTGCAAATCTATTGCTGGCAACGGTTGTGTATCGACCTGCTCTCTGAAAAATTGAGGAAGAATCTCTCCCTCATCATCTGATAAACCTCCCACATCTCGACAAGAGAAAACAAAAATGCAGGAAGCCGGTAAAGTAGCTAGCGTCTGCGAACCTCGAAGTCATCTGCGCAATTTGCCCGGTAATCCTCCATAGAAGGCTCGTGATATATGCCTCCAGCGAGGCGAGCTGTATAATGACCTGAAAGGTCATAGGCACGTGCTTCGACAAGATACTTAAGATGATATCTCTCAAGTTCTTGTCCTGCGATCTTTGCATCAATTGCCGACTTGCACCAATACATTCCAAACTGAAAAGGAAAGTTGAGTGATGGTCTGTGCCTGCGGCGTAGAAGACGATGAACATCATGCATCTGCCTAAGGAATTCCTGAAAGATTGTTTTATCCGAAGGATAACGTGGAAGCATAGCTGGATTTCCTGTGAAGCCGTATACTCGGATGTAGGTGTATGTTGGGGACTGTATAAACCAATCTGCCCATCCATCCGCGCCGCTGCCTAACAGGCGCGAGATCTGAACATGCAATTCCGGTCAAATTCCTCCTTTGTGTAAGTCAAGCCTCGTGGAGCTGCGCTTGAGGGAAGTGGCCGTTGACTCACGGTGAACTCAAGCTGATCATATCTTCGATAAACCGAGCGGTGGGAATGCCCTGCGGTGTTAAGTCCTGGGCCCGGCCACGATAAGTCTGAAATTACGAGATACGAACACATGTGAAACTCATGGCAAACTAAAGAAACGTGTCTGTGTGTGGAGATATGGCTGATGAAGGATACTTGATCATAATGTTCCACCTTGAGAAATGATCACGACCAATAATATAGCCATCCAAAGGCTGGAAAGAAACATTTGCATGTAGCCCGACTGGGGCCGATTCAAGAGTGTGATTAGAATCGCGTACTCATCCTTGTACTCACCACGACCCACATTGTTTGGCAATCTGTTCTTTGCTTGTTTTAACCATCTTTCTACCATCTTCTTCTGACATTTGTCCACATCAGCATCAAACGCTTGTGCACACTGCTCCATAGAAACAACTAGGCTGTTCGGATGTTGAGGAATGCCAAAACTCCTCTCGATGTCCACAGGTTTGAGACTACAAATGACCCGTCCGTCGACTGACGCTATCTCATGAGTAGTCGGATTGTAATGCTTAATGCAAGCCATCACAAACTCAACACAATGAACGGAGATAGGTATGGAAGCGGCCTCTAATAAACCAGACTGCTCAATATTCTGAATGATTGAACTTCTGATCTTAACTGGGTCTAGTACTGCCTCTGGCAACACTTTGTGAAGGTCTGTCTCAACCACTCTGCGAAAATCATGAGTAAGGACGGTTTTGGTCCTGTATTCAAGCTGAGTGAACTGCATTTTGAAAAATTAGCCTGTTGACTGTGAACTCGGCTATGTTCTGACAAGATTTCTGGAATCTAAAAATAGCCTTTCGAAGAAATATTTTCAGCGAAAAATCCGAGATATGGGTTTTGTCCAGAAAAGGATTCTAAGACAACCCAGAAGGTCAGATTTGCGAAAATTCAAGTTCTACTCGATCGTACAAAGATTTTCACTTGAGAAAATTAGCAATTCGAGAACGAATGTTTTGAAGCTAAAATTCGTGAAAAATCAAGCGCACAATTTCAACTCGAGGAAATTATATGGAAACGATCCAGATACTGAGACTTGCCAAATTCGCCAATTTCAGGAACATGCACAATGTATTTTGTGAGAAATGTGAGATTTAAAGGATGCAAAAGACGTTTTTTGACATCTTCTTCTGTGAAAATCGCCCAAGATTTCTTTGAATAACTAATAATTGTGAACTTGAATCTGCAAAAAGATATGTTAGGAAAAATCGCCTCTGTGAATTGATGAAGATTTTGCCTCTGAACTAGAAGAATTCGCCTCATTTGGAAAAACCACGAATTGCTCCTCTTGAAATTTGCGCCTTTTGAATGAATGAAATTTGAATTTTCCTTGAAGAAAATACGAATTTGTATTGAATTAGAGGTTTTTCCTTTGATTGTTAAATACGCCTTTGAAAATCAATTCGCCTTTGAAATCTCTGAAGGATTTGCGAATTGTTTTGGAAAATTGAATACGCCTTTGAGGAATTGCGAATTGTCTTTGAAGATGTGCGCCACTATCTCTTTCTGAAGAAATACGAATTTGCTTGAATTTACTTTGAACAATTAATAAAATTCGCTTTTCTCTTTGAAGATAATGAATTTGCCTTAGAAAACCACGATTTCCACTTAAGATTAGATTTCTCTTAATGAAATCGAATTTTCTCTTTGAAAGCTTTGTGAAGAACAATGAAGATGGCGCCATGTATAAATAATAATAAATTCGCACTGAATTGTGACTGCAAGAATCCATAAACCCTAACCAAAATAGAAAACTTCTGATTGGTTGCCTTTCAGTTCAACTGCCACTGTCTGGAAGTTCAAATTTGAAAATAATAATAAAATACTTATTATCATGAAATGGCGCTAAAAATAGACATATTCTGAACTTCAGTTGACAAACTGGTTGAAGCTCTGAGATTCATCTTTTGACTTTACTGATTCCAAAAAGTCATCTCTTGAGCACATAGGCGTCTATTTGCCCAAGATACTTCATTTTTTACTAACTCCCTATTTAATAGCTGACAGCACTGTCACGACTGGCCAACTTTGACACTAATTTCCGGATGACCGGGTGATACTGAGACTGATCTGAGATAATCAACGGAAAGCCTACTGAACAAGGAAGAAATGTCTGCTGGGAGACACAACTGCAAAATCCATCGTTTAACCCCTTGAAAAATTAGGCCTTTGATTAAATTGCTTCTGGGTTCCAAACTTGGCCATTTCCTAAAGCTTGCCATCGGCGGCTTCCAGCGGTACATTGACGGTGAATGGTGAACCCTGCTGATATGAGACGAAGCTCACTGCATGACTGGAGATATTCTGCATCCTATGACTGTTCACACGAGAACTAAAAGCTGTGTTAAGGGCCTCAAAAAGAAAAGCACCCCTGGCTCATGGTTGCACTTTTGTCATTTCGGCGAAAATCAGCGTCATCAAATACCCTCGTTAGCGAGGTGATATCACGATTTGGGATGGCCAGATTCGGGCATTATATCTGTTTAACAGAGACAGCGGAGACCTAAGAGAATCCAACTTGGAGGTGGCCGAGGCAAAAAGCTGCTTCCTAAGACCTCAAAACTCTGAGTCGTATTTTATTTATGTTTACAGCTCCCGGACTTGGCCATTTTCTGGACGTCTTCACTTTGCAATATTACACTAAAGACCTCACACGCACGAGCGACTGCCAAATGCTGAAGGCTGACGGCTATGCTCGTTGGAAAGATAAATTGATTACGCTCAATAGTCGTGAAGACTTCGAACGTGAACAGGCTCATCTGACCAGCCTAAAGGCTAGGCGCCTTAAGACTATGAAAATGCATTGAAAACCATTTGTTGGTTCCGCCCGTAAAATTACGTGCTTAGTAGAATCTCCGCCACGACCACCAGGAACGTCGGATCAACAAGCTGAACGATGCATTGCGGAGCTAAGCTAGAATACTACTGATGTTGTAGGCCCCTACGTCTCACAATTCTGACATCACGGAGGGTCCTCCTAAGCCGGCCCACTGGCACAATACTTGCAGGCATAAGCGGGCTTCGAAACGTGAAAACTCCATTTTAAGCTGATCTTTGGATGACTGCCGCCTGAACTCTGAGAGTCGGATGACTGCACTTGATATCTCGTCGGATAAGCAGACTAGTTGTGAACAAATTTACTGCATCCGGCAACGAAACTGTCGAGATTTACCCCTTCCTTGAGATGGGCGCCCTCAGGCTAGAGGCGCGCTTTTGCCTGAAAAGAGCAAAATTCTTATCTCCTAAAATTTAGGGATTTTGACTTCTGTCGCTGATAACCGGAGCTGTGGTTCTCGGAATGCTTCGTTGGATAGCTTGACGGATAGCCAGACTAGTTCTGAAGAGATTGACTGGATGTTTGAGCATTTTGACCAGAATCTTGACCTTCAACAAACTGGGCGCCCCTGAGCTATACTTGCGCTTTTGGGCTTTTCCTCTGAGAAATCTCCATGATTTGATCTTTAAAAACTCTGTTTCGATCATTGAAATGACCGTCTGCAATATGAAATGTCGTCTGAGATGCTCCTCCATCGTGAAAATCTACATTTTGAGTCTCTGCTTCAGGTTTTGACCAATATAACTAACTTTGACTGACAAACTATTGACAAAAACTCCATGCTTGACATTGCCCAAAACTGTGTTTTACAACAAATTAGCAAAGTTTAGACTTTTAAATGCAAAATGCCTTTAATGAAGCAAAAAATTTGGTTTGGGTACAACAGGTATACAATTACTGGGGTTGTTTGCTGTTGGGGTGTAGTAGCCTGGACTGGTTGTTGAATAAACACTGGTGTAGAAACTTAGACTGTTCTTGGTTGAGCAAACCTTGAGACACTTGGTGGAGTTCGAAACAAACTTGAAATCTCTTCTCCACTTTCTTCACTTGACTGAACTTCTTCGTTCGAAAATATTTCTTTGCTTGACTCAACTCCTTTGCTAGAACGGACTTCTTTCTTCTTTCTTGCTCGAGTAGGCAACTCTAACTCCACAAAGTCTTTGGATGAACTTGGCGCGGACCTCAAAATTCATTTCAACTTATCGGGCGAGAATGAACTAATTCGATCCAGGATGTAGCTGATTACTGACGGCGAGGAAGAGGAGCAAGTGGTTGTCTTTGATTCAACAAGTTTCATTCAATTGCGACTTGAATTTCAATACCCTTCTCTTCTTCTTCCTCCAACACGAAGCAAGTTCTCATGTAATGAGCGTAGCTCTCCTTTGTCTTCCAAGCAAGGTTGTTCAGTCCTGAAAGAATGTCCTCTTGGTCGTCGTTGAATCCCAAGTTAGACGGCAATATCGGAAATATCTCTCTATGCGGTAACACCATCTTTACTCATGATAATTTCTTTCTCCAATGAATTTCTTTTTGAATGGAAATCCCTTCTTTACTTGAATGTGATTGCTTCACTGCAAAGAATCCTTGAAGGCCCTCCTTCTAGCACCAGTTCCTCTGTTGATGTGGTTTTTGTGACCGCACCAAACAGCAGAACAAAATAGTCTAAAGGCTACTCCGTTCTCTCTTGATCAAAGTATTTCGTGTGCTAAGATTGCGAGATAGATCACACGTTCAACTCCAAGGTTCCGAAATACTTGGAACACCCTCAGTTGGTTGATGTGTATTGCTGTGTTCTTGCGAGGGGACTTACACAATTGTTCAAACTTCTTGCAGTTAACAGTCAATATATGCTTTGAGGGGGATTCTTGCGTGTATGATTTGGCAATATAATTCGTTTTCCTAAAGCTAACCAGAAATGTGCGGAAAGTAAAGGAGTGTAGGGCCTAAGAAACTTATATTCTATCCTAAATGCAAGATATGTGGAGCTTGATTTCAGTAGACTTCAACCGAATTTCATCTAGCCTCACGTCGGACAGCCTCAGTAAAATTGGTGCAATCTTCAAAGGGGATAGCAAGAGATGTTCAAATTATAATTTAGCATACGTACACCATCAAAACGACGCATATAAGTATACAAATCACAATCGAAGTTAAACTCAAGATAATTTCCAGTCGACCACGCAAGGCGAACTTATCATCAACAAGCCGCTAGTGGTATGGAATGAAAAGAAGCTACCTCAATAAAACGCCACACATCAAAGTAAACTACTTGCATGAAAATTAAGCTACTTGGATTCGAAAGGAAGAAGAGACCTTGCTAGCTATTCATGACAAAGACGAATTCCACCATCAATGAAAAGATCTATTTATCATGAAAGTGTTACACAACAATCTCCACAAAAGTTTTCAAAGGGAAAACTTTCTTTCTTCTCCACACTATGCTATCAAACAAAATGCTAACTCTGCTCTACTCTCCAATCTCTAGCTCTATTATGATTCTAATCTCTATTCTAATTTCTAATGAATTACAAATGAGGGGGACTCCCCCTTTTATAGATAGCCCGGTCCCAAAAGACGGCTAGGGTTACAATCAATAGAGTGGCCAAAATCGCG
Organism: Sequoia sempervirens; assembly: GCA_007258455.2. Lineage (NCBI taxonomy): Eukaryota > Viridiplantae > Streptophyta > Pinopsida > Cupressales > Cupressaceae > Sequoia > Sequoia sempervirens. The sequence goes on from VDFB02142673.1 coordinate 25,499, forward strand.
CCACCTCAGCCCTAACCCTAAAAACTGCCAGAATGGGGAGTGGTACATTAAATGAATCAAAGATTCCCACTCACTCCCAAAAATAGTAAAGGTAATAAATGCCCACAATCAGTCCTGTAGAAGATCCTCGTCCAGTAGTGCATTCCCATTTGCCCTCTCTCTGGCTGCGAACTCAACGAATCTTCCAAGTACAACCTCGACCTCCTGAACTGAAATGGGTGGAATACAATCTAGCTGAAACTCCAACACTGTAATTGAATGTTCATGCCTTGTACAAGATTTTCTCCAAGCAACCAAGGAGTCCTGCGTGCTCTGGATCAAGGCGGAGAAAGTAGAAGTGTTCTCGAAATCATCTTGTACGAAGGTCTTAACATCTGAAAAGAAAAGGCACCAGCCTACCCCTCAAATTATCAACATTGATTTCATCTGGATTCAACTGCCTGGCAAATATGGACTCAAAAGTATTCTGAACTCCATCAATAATATTGGCCATAGCCTTATGTATCCTGGCTAAATCCGCCTGTGCAGCTTCGAAGAAACCAGTCCCGTGATCGCTGAAGAATACCATCTGGAAAAGTCGTACCTATCATTGTCCTGAATGACACCTCCATCAATCAGCAATCGCAAAGGGACATGCCTCAATGCCTCAAGACACTGAATTACTTTACTCTGATAAATAGAAGCATCACCCCAAGCATGATCAACTGCCTCCATCCGTGCCAAAATACTAGAGGCCTGCTGAAAAGAAAAAGCAAGGTCCTCCATAAACTTCTCTGTCTCAACACGAACCCTTGTGACCCACTTGTCTGCTTCCTGTGCCATTTTTCCTAACTCCATCAAGCCACTGATTGACTCTCTAGGTATCTCTGCTGGAGGCTCTATCACTTGAATTCGAATTTAACCTCTCATCAGCTCTGGAAAATTCATTATCGAAGAATTCAATCAAAATCATCTAGGCAATTCATCTCGAATTCATCATTCGAATCACTTTCTTGTCAAGAGTCGTTTTATTCAAATTTGCCTTAGAGAATTTTAAATTTTCCCTTAGGAAAATTTCACAATCTTGAGCACTGATTAAATTCTTCACTGAAAAAGTGTTGGCGAAGTGCGGAAAACATGGAAATCCATCTATCATCGCAAATGTTCAGTACCCAGAAGAGAATTTTCTTCAGAACGCTTCGAATCCATGGGTACCCGACGAACGGGTTCATTTAATTTTTAAATTTTGAACCTTAGAAAATATTATTCTATCAAATTAAATCCATTCTTCCCCTGTGATCATCCTGTGTTGCTCCAACTTGAGAAATTTTATTAATCCATCTTGCATTATCATCCAACTCTGACTTCATCACTGAGAAAATTTGCCAGTGTTCTAAGAAGAAAAATTCATCACCTTGAGCTCTAGGCGTATTTTCTAGGGAAGAAAATATTTGCCTTAGAAAATATTTTAAATCATCACACTTTGAGAATTTGCCTCAGAAAATTTTTATTTGTTTGCCAGTGAGAAAAACTTCAACTTCACTCAGAAAAATTTCCATGAGGGCGCTTAGCATATTTTATTTCTCACTCACCACTTCACACTTGAAAAAAATATTTATTTGAAGTTCCAACGCCTTAGCAATATTTTATTTTTTTATTTTTATCACTCAACATCTTAGGCGCATATTGCGTATGGAGGAGGATATTCATCTTGTGCTAGAAGTCTTCACTTCCAACGCCTAGGCAACACATCCATCACCTTGCAATATTTTCTTAGACATATCACCTTGGGCGCTTACCACTTAGAGGAAATTTGAAACCACGCTTAACATTTATCTTCACCACCTCACACGCCTTAGAAAAAATTCTCTAACACTTACCACCTTGAGCGCATTTAGGACTTGAAGAGGGATAACGCCTAGTCATTCACCTTGCTTTCACCACGCCATGAAGTGTTTCACTCACCTTTACCTCATTTACCACTTCATCTTCACTTCTACAACCTTAACTTGGGCGCATTTGAGCTAGGCAAGAGGATGACTCCTCAACTTCCACTTTTTTGTCTTTACTTGACCTCTTTTGGGCGCATTTAGGCATGTATGAGGGATAAGAAATGTTGACTTGTTGACTTGTTTGACCCACTTCCCTCTTGGGCGCATTTTAGCCTTGATGGAGGATGAAACTTATAACCACGCCTTGGAGTGACCTTTCACCTTTCTCGTTTTCGTCTTCACATGCATGCTTTTGGGCACATTTGGCCTATGGAGAAGGATGAATTTGTTTGACTCCTTTGACTTTTTCCAAACTTGGCGCATTTCACCCCTTGAGGAGGATATTCAACACTTAGAAAATATTTTCACTTCCCTTGGGCGCATTTTGCCATGCCTGCAGGATGAAAATTGTTGACCGCTTTGACCTTCTTCTCTTGCAATTTGGGCGCATTTTACCCCTTGAGGAGGATGGGCGCATTCTGAGGGGTGAGGAGGACGAGTTCAATACTTAGAAAAATTTTCAACTTCCATGAGTTTCCCTTGGGCGCATTTTGTTATGCCTACAGGATAAAAAGTGTTGACTTTCATTGACCATTTGCACTTTGGGCGCATTTTGGCCTAGATGAAGGATGAAACTTCACACTTAGAATTTTTATAGTCCTCATGCTTCAAGGTGGGCACATTTTGGCCTCGCAGCAGGATGAAAAGCATTGACTTTCTTTGACTTTCTCTAGCTTGGGCGCATTTTGGCCTGTGTGATGGACGAGTTCAACACTCAAAAAATTCTTCCATGCCTCTCCATCAATTTGGGCGCATTTTGCCATGGCTGCAGGATGGAGTTCCAGACTTAGAATTTTTCTCATTTTTTGCGAGTTTTTCATGCCCTGCTATTTGTAGTAAGCCTTCTGATTTTGAATCTCTGAAGCTCAGAACGACTTGAAATTTTGAACACTGCATCCTCATGACCTTGTTGTCACAGCCAAATACTTTGCCATTTTAGTCGGCTGCTATTTTTAGCCCATTCACGAAGATGATTTACTATAAATAGCAAATGCTTTACTTCACGATAGCTCCAACGCTCCGATTGACCTGAAATTTGAATGAGGCGCTCCTCACCACGTGACTTGTCTGTCGATATCAACGCATGCACTTGACTTGCTATTTTTAGCTTGTTTCCAAATTGACTTACTATAAATAGTAAGTGCTCCGTTTGACTTGAAATTTTACCAGCAGATAGCCTGAAGGATGCTGATCGCGGTGGTTTACACTAGTTTTTGAAAATTCTGACTTTTAGCCCCTCTTTTCAAGCTGCGAAGTTGGAAACCCTAATTTGCTCTGCATGCGTATCAAATGATCTCTGTTTGTCTTCATTTCTGTTGCATTGCGATCAGCTCGTGATTCTGAATTGCTGGGAAGCGACTGTCGGGACACACCTGCTAAAAATAGTAAGTTCCTTACTGAGTGATTATCTCCATTTGCATGTCATACCATCACGAAGCTCTCGAAAAACCCACCAGGAATCATCTGACATGCAAAAGAAACCCTGACATGCAAACCCTAAAAATAGCCTCGAAAGGCTGAACTCTGAAAGTTGTTGTCTCACTTTGCATGTTATACTGTCGTGAAGGTCTCGAAAAACCAAGAAGGAATATGCAGACATGCAAAGAAAAATCTCTGCATCTGAACCCTGAAATTTGCTCCGGAAGCTGGACTGCTAAAAATAGTAAGTTGTCTGTTTCAGTTCAAATTTTGCACACGAGCAGTTTGATGGGTTCTGAATGCTGTGTGACTGTCAGAATCTCAATAATGCTGACTGATTGCCTATAATTTCACACTTACTAAAAATAGTGAGTACCTCAGAATCTGATGAAAACTTGCTGAGAGCCTGCTGGAAGCACACTGACAACGACGTTGAGCTCTGTTTTTAATTTATTCACTTTGTTCGACCTTGGACTGACCAGGAAAGATAAAACCCTAATTTTCAGACTTGGTCAATTTTACGCTTAAGCTCAGAGATGGGCACAATCCTCGAAAGGCAGACATCAGAAAAGAGACAGAGAAGGAGAGAGAGAGAAAACCCAAGCCAAAAGACCAGAATGAAGCAAAAATTAGGGGGTTCCCATCTTGAATGGGGCGATGTGTGAAAAGGTCACAACACATCCATGTCAAATTACCAGAAGTCTGCTGAAAAGCAAGAGCAAGGTCCTCCATGAACTTCTCTGTCTCAACACGAACTACCGTGACCCACTTGTTTGCCTCCTGTGCCATCTTCCCTAACTCCAACAAGCCACTGATTGACTCTCTAGGTATGTCAGCTGGAAGTTCTATCACTAGAATCTCCTGCCCACAAGGACGAGACAACTGCTGCACATATCCTATCAAAGCTTTATGCTCTCTCTTCAACTTCTTATACTTTCCTTCCTTCTTGAATAATATGTCCTTGAGGGCGTGATAGGAGTTATCACATTCTTCTACAATCTGTGCACCTATGGGGCGTCCTAACTCCAAAGTTGTGACCACGTAATTTTCGGGTACTGCTTCATCTCGGTCACAATCAACCTGTGGCACAGCCATGTGAAGGGTGCGAGAGCCATCCTCATCCGTTGAGATTTTTGAAAATTTCCGTGCTCTCTTCTTTTGTGGAGGTGCGCTGATCCTGTTCAAGAACTCCATTTCAACTGCTGGATCAATTTCTTCGCTGGGGCTTCTTCTCATCCTGTCTCTAAGCCAATCAGGGACTGTATACTGTATATCAAACGGTTGCTGCTCTTGTGCCTCTACTTCACGAACTTGTTCAACTTCTATATCATTTTGGTGAGGCTCATCGTCCTCAAGTGGCTGAGTGTCTCGTGAAACTATATCATCATCATCTTCCAAAGCCGCCTCTAGCTCTTGCCGAAACTGAGGGTCAGTAGTAGTTCCCTCGTCATCTTGCTGATCAACTCTAGCAGGTGCGTTGACACTCTGGCCAACTGACTCTCTCCGTGGTGGCTGATTATTTTCCTGTACCACTTGCACCTGATTCAATGCATTCCTTTGATCAGCAAATAAAGAAATCTCCTGTATACTTGGAGAACGTGTCTCCAATGGCGTGGGTGATTCAACTGCAACTCTCGAAGGTTCCGGCTGAATAGGCTCCTGCCGAACTGGCTCCTTCCTTCTAGATTCTGGACCTCGTGTGATTTGTTTCTTCCTGCCGGTGGTGGGTGTCCTATGATCTCCCATCAAATTGTAAGTCAAAGCAATCGACCTACTCTTCAATCTATTCACATGCCTATCAACCCATGCCCTGGTAAATGTCAATACTGGGATGCAAAGTGTGTCCAAATCAGCAATTTATGGCTCTGACCAATCCGGGAGTGGAAGTGGGGTATTTCTCACTGCCTCATAATCTGGATGGAGAACGTTCATGTCCTCGCTCACCTGGTCTGGTACCGGAACAACTTCACACTCCCTGATCATGTTTATCGGCAACCGAAAGAACATTCTTTTCCTGACTTCAGCCTCGTCTGATGCATCAGCCCAATAATCCTCAATATTTGCCTTATGTTTAAATTCCTCTGACAGTACTGTTGATGTGATTTTTATGACCGCACCAATCAGCAAAACAAAATAGTTTGAAGGCTATTCCGTTCTCTCTTGATCAAAGTATTCCATGTGCTAAGATTGTGAGAAAGTTCTCACGTTCAACTCCAAGGTTCCGAATACTTAGAATACCCTCAATTGGTTTGATATGAATTGTTGTGTTCTTACGAGGGGACTTACACAATTGTTCAAGATTCTTGCAGTAAACAGCAGATGGATGATTTGAAGGGGATTTTGCGCGTATGATTTGGCAATAAGGTATGTTTTTCCTAAAGCTAACCAGAAATGTGCGGAAAGTAAATGAGTGTAAGGCCTAAGGAACTTATATTCTATTCTAAAATGCAGGATATGTGGAGCTCAATTTCGGCAGACTTCGACCGAATCTCACCTAGCCTCACGTCGGACAGCTTCAACGAAATTAGTGCAATCTTCAAAGGGATAGCAAAAGGTGTTCAAATTATAATTTAGCATACATATACCATCAAGACGACGCATATAAGTATACAAACCACAATCGAAGTTAAACTCAAGATAATCTCCAGTGGACCACACAAGGCGAACTTATCATCAACAAGCTGCTAGTGGTATGGAATGAAATGAAGCTACCTCAATAAAACACCACACATCAAAGTAAACTACTTGCATGAGATGAAAATGATGCTACTTGGATCCGAAAGGAAGAAGAGACCTTGCTAGCTATCCATGACAAAGATGAATTCCACCATCAATGAAAAGATCTATTATCATGAAAGTGTTACACAACAATCTCCACAAAAGTTTTCAAAGGGAAAACTTTCTTTCTTCTCCACACTATGCTAAACAATCAAGCAAAATGTCTACCCTGCTCTACTCTCTAGTCTGATCTCCAAGTCTAATGTTAGTCTAATATCTACTGAGTTACAAATGAGGGGGACTCCCCCTTTTATAGGTAGCCCAGTCCAATGGACGGCTAAGATTACAATCAAAAGAGTGGCTAAGATTAAGCCACCTCAACCCTAACCCTAAAAACCACTAGAATGGGGAGTGGTGTAATAAATGAGCAAAGATTCCCACTCACTCCCAAAATAGTAAAGGCAATTAATGCCCATAATCAGTCTTCTAGAAGATCATCGTCCAGTAGTGCGTTCCCGTTCTTCTCTCTGGCTGCAAACTCAACGAATCTGCCAAGCACAGCCTCAACCTCCTGAACTGAAATAGGTGGAATACACTCAAGCTGGAACTCCAATACTGTAACAGACTGCTCATGCCTTGCACAAGATTTTCTCCAAGCAACCAAGGAATCCTGCGTGCTCTGGATCAAGGTGGAGAAAGTAGAAGTATTTTTGAAATCATCTTGTACAAAGGTCTTCACCTCTGAAAAGAAAGGCACCAGCCTACCCCTCAAATTATCAACATTTACCTCATCTGGATTCAACCGCCTAGCAAATATGGCCTCGAAAGTATTTTGAACTCCATCAATGATATTGGCCATAGCCTTCCGTACCCTAGTTGAATCCGCCTGTGCTACGTCGAAGAAACCACGTCCTGTGATTGCCGAAGAATACCATCTAGAAAAGTCATACCTGTCATTCTCCTGAATGACTCCTCCACCAATCAACAACCGCAAAGGGACATGCCTCAATGCCTCAAGACGCTGAATTACTTTGCTCTGATAAACAGAAGCATCTCCCCAAGCCTGATCAACTGCCTCCATTCGTGCCAAAATACTGGAAGCCTGTTGGAAAGCAAGAGCAAGGTCCTCCATAAACTTTTCTGTCTCAACACGAACTCCTGTGACCCACTTGTCTGCTTCCTGTGCCATCTTCCCTAACTCGATCAAGCCACTGATTGAGTCTTGTTGTGACGTTTTTCACACATCACCCCATTGCAAATGGGGACCCCCCCCCTAATTTTGGCTTTGCTTTTCGTTCGTTGTGTTGTTGTCTCTCTTTTCTACTGTCTGCCTTTCCGGGGACGTTCCCGTCTGTAAGTTTAAGCTTGAAATTTTGGCCAAGTCCGAAAAATTAGGGTTTTGAACTTTCCGGCCAATTCGTGGTCAAACGAGGTGAATAAATTGAAAACTAAGATTAACATTGATGTCAGCACATTTCTGGCAGGTTTCCGCAGAAATTTCATCGGATTCTGACAACTTACTATTTTTAGTAAGTGTGCAGTTACAGGCAATCCTTCAGCATTTTTGAGATTCCGACAGTCACACTGCGTCCAGAGCACATCAGGCTACTCACAGGTTAAATTTGAACTAAAACAGACAAATTGCTATTTTAGCAGTTCTGCCTTCGGAGGCAATTTTCAGGGCTTAGATGTAGAGTTTCAACGCATGTCGGAGATTCCTTGTGGGTTTTTCGAGACCTTCGCGGTGATATGACATGCAAAGAGGATGATGACTTTCAGCATTCGGCCTTCGGAGGCCAATATTAGGGTTTGCATGCAGATATTTTCAGCGCATGTCGGCATTTTCTTTCTGGGTTTTCCAAGAGCTTCGCGACAGTGTAACATGCAAATGGAGCTCCACTTTTCTAAACTTACTATTTTAGCCGCCATGCTGCATGTTGGAGATTTTTCTGGGTTTTTCTGGGTTTTCAAGATTTTTCGAAAGCAATGATACGCAAGATCAACTCGCGTTCTACCGGTCACTCTTCCGGCTGTTTCTATTTTAGCACCACTTGGGCAAAACTGCACTTGAACAAAACCCACTAGCATGCAACTAAAACGAGGTCAAACCGAGCTCATCCGAGCAACATGCACAAATTAGGGTTTCGAGCTTCAGCGCTAAAAATGAGGAGTCAGGGGTCATCCTTCAGAGAATCTGCTGGCAAAATTTGAAGGCAATCGGAGAACCTGCTATTTTTAGTAAAGTGTTCCAGATGCAGGCTATAAATAGAAAGTTGATCGTAGGCGCCGGCACAAACAGGCAAGTTCACCAACAAGGAGCGCACTGTCCAAATTTCAAGTCAAACGGAGCTAAGGAAGTCTCAGAAACAGGCACTTACTATAAATAGTAAGTCACTTCACAAGCAGCTATAAATAGCAGGTCAAAGTCAAGTCTCAGTATAAACAGGTTAAACATGTGATGAAGACCCTATGGCGCGAATTTCAAATCAAACGGAACTGTGGAGGATGAAAAATCAGACGCTTACTATTTTTAGCAGGTTGGCACAAAGGAATTAGGGTTTCCTAAATTCAAGGATAGAGCAGGACAGTCAACCAGAAGCAGCATCCAGCCACGATCTCCACATTTCTGGCATTCAACAGATGAAATTTGAAGACATTATAAGCAATTGCTATTTTTAGTAAGTTCCTAAAATAGCAAGTACAGACGGATGTCAGGCATCAGTAGCACAAACACATCCCGAGGTTCAGAACAAAGCAATATCAGGCTTTCTGAAGTCAAAAGTCAATCCAAGGCACAAAATTTGAAGAATTTTCTAAAAATAGCAAATTAGGGTTAGTAGGAGAAAGTCACCCTAAATCCGACAGAGGACAAGAAATCCACCAAGTTTGATAATTTTTCGGGTCCAGCATCAAAGCTTGCTTTAAAAGGCCAAAAACAGATCAAAATTCCTGAAGTGTTAAAATCGAAGTAAGGACCCCCAAATGCGCCCTTGAAGAGAGAGAGCTTGAGAAATTTTCTAAGTGTTCAAAAATGAAACCTCAAGGGGTGAAATGCGCCCTTAAGAGGAGGTGGTCATGAAAATTTTACTAAGTGCTTGAAATTGAAAGTCTAGACCCCTAAATGCGCCTTAGCAACCTTGATGAGTTTGAAAACTTTCTAAGGCACCCAAAATGGAAGTAGCAGGAGGTAAATGCGCCTTAGTTTGGAGAGATACCTAGAATTTTGTCTAAGGCGTAAACTGAAAACACAACCTCCTAAATGCGCCCCAAGCTAAAAGTGAATCCACTCAAATGCGCCAAAGTGTGTAAAGCAGTGAAATTGGAAGGAGACCCTCTGAAATGCGCCCCCCTCTTAAAATTGAAAGCACTATGTGCTAAATGCGCCCCAAGACCTTGAGGAATGCTAAGGCGTGGGAAATTAAAAAACACCATACCATGTGCAATGGAAGTTAGACGTGCCATATGCAAAACTGAAAGTTGTCAGTATCACATGTGCCTAGCCTGTGGAGATGAGTTGAAAACTCTCTAAATGCGAAACTAAAAGAACACCATATCATATGCGCCCAAGACAAAATGGAAGCTAACCCTATGGTTTGCGCCTGGTGCTAAGTTAGGGATTGAACATGAGATATGCACCTAAGAGGTTGAAAATGGAAGTTACTCCTATGATATGTGCCTCCATTCAAATGCTGGTCCTCTTGTTTGCGCCTATCACAGGCTGAAAGCTTTGCATATGATTTGCGCCCAAGTGATAAACTCAATGCACAAGGTCTGAAATGCGCCCCAAGTTGGAGTTAGATTGAAAATGCTAAGTGTGGTGAAACTTAAGGTCCGCCATGTGAAATGCGCCTGGCAAAGTGGACGTCTATGGGTCTAAATGCGCCCCACTTTAAAACTTGCCCAAGATACAAATCGAAAGCTCTGCATCCCATTTGCGCCTGGAATGAAACTGGAAGCATCAGCCCTCATATGTGCCTTGAAAGGGAGAAGATAATTGAAATTATCTAAGTAGCGAAATTGAAAGTTGCTTAAAGGATTTGCGCCCAAGTGATAAACTCAATGCTCAGGCTATGAAATGCGCCCCCCTCCTTTTTAATTTGATAATGAGACTCTTGAAGTTCCTAAGTGCACAAGGTGTAATTTTAATTTCAAACCTTACCATTCAAAGTACGCCTTGAATAAATATTTGGAAAATAAGACCAAAGTGTGATTTGCGCCTGGAGAGGGGAAGTGTTTAAAATGTTTTGAAAGGGAAAGCTTCGCCTGCCATTTGCGCCCAGGGAGGTTGAAGCTAAATTGAAAATTGTCTAAGTCGCAAAATGAAACCTCTACATATTATTTGCGCCTTACAAAGGGAAAAAGGCTGGAAAACTAATTAAGGCGTGGTGAAGTTGAGTATTCTTCTTCAGGTGCAATATGCGCCAAAGGTGGTGAGGTAAAATATTAAGGTGGTAAATAAAAAAAATTTCTCTAAAGCAAGTTGAATATTCCTCACCAAGTCTAAGATGCAACCAAGTGCATGAAGTGTGAAATAAAATTACTTCAAGACGTTGGAAATTTTTGAAATTTAAGATGCCTCCTATCAAATGCGCCTAGGCTTGAATGATGAAGTGGTAAAATTTATTTTTCCTAAGTATTGATATTTAAGTATCACCTTAGGAAAAATATCCCTAGCTTGGAGGAGTAATGAAATTCTCTCAGGAATGAGTAAAGTTGCCAGTGAAAAGTTGGTGGATGCCAGCTGCACAGGGTCAACAAAAATATTTCCAAGTCAGAGCGAAAATAAATGTTCACCGATGATGAAACGAAATAAATTTGATGAGAAATTATTTTTCTAAGGTTCAAAATTAAAAGAATTAAATGAACCCGTTCGTTGTATACCCATGGATTCGGCGCGTTCTGAGAGAAATTTTCTTCTGGGTATTAAAGATTGTTGATGAGGAAGGGATTTTAAAATCTTCTACACTTTGTCGAGGCCTTCAGGGTGAATATTTTTTATGGGCACCAGGTTGATGAATTTCCCAAGGGAAATTTGGAAAATTTTCTAAGGCAAAGTGAAGAAAATGTGTTTTCAAGGTGAAATTCTCCAGATGATGAATTCGAGAGGAACTACCTAAGTGAATTTGATTGAATTCTTCGTCGGACTAATCTTCCAAGGCCAGAGATGAATAAAATCAAAGTTGCCAGAGCTCCGGCAGGTGAAATGAATTTCTCAAAGATGATACGCCCTTGAAGAAGATGGGTTGAAAATTTGGCTAAGGCATGGAGAATCATGAAGGAAGCAAAAGTTGGCTACTGGAGGCGATGAATGGTAAGTAAGTTGAATTTATGAAATGTTCTGATACCCTTCTCCTTGCTTGTTTTGCAGGAGGAACGTTGAGGCCAAGCGTTGATGATTTAAGCGATTCGCGATGATATTACAACTTTCAGAGGAAGATGAAGTTACAAGTTTCACATGAAGGAAGAAAAAGTTGCAAGAAATTGGCTAAGTGTTAGCTCAAGTGGAAGAAGTCAAAGAGCAAAAGTCAAGAAGGAAGATCAAGGACAGTTTGAACACGTTTCAAGATTGGAATCTTCTAGAAGGATATGGTGGGCATTATGGCGCATTTATTACCCCACTCTCCTCTGTGGCGGTTTTTAGGGCAAATCTTGTTTAGGGCTGAGGTGGCACGATCTGGGCCATCCAGCCGATTGTAATCTGAGCCGTCCGTTGGACTTGGCCAGCTATATAAAGGGGGAGTCCCCCTCATTTGTACCTCGTTAGCTTAGAGTTAGACAATAGACATAGAATAGAGAGATAACTTAGAAGTAGATTGATAGTGTAGTTGGAGGAGAAGGAAAGTTTTCCTTTGAAAACTTTTGTAAGAAATTGTCGTGTAAAACTTTCATAATAAAAGATCTTTCATTGATGGTGAAATTCATCTTTGTTGTGGATAGCTAGCGAGGTTTCTTCATCCCTTCTACTTCAAGTAGCGTAGAGTAGTATAATTTTCATTCCATGCAAGTAGATAGTAATTGTGGAATGTGGTGTTCGATCTAAGCAACTTCGTCTATCCATACCACTAGTGTATTTGCTGATGGTGAATGCGCCTTGTGTGGTCAACTGGAATATCATGTACTTAACTTCAATCACAGTTTGAATAATGGTATGCGTCGTTGTGATGGTATCTTTATGTCAAGTGGTGGTTTGAACATCTTTAGTCACCCCCCTAGAAGATTGCACCGACTCCGTGGAAGCTGTCCGATGCGAGGCAAAGCGAAGTTTGGTTGAAGCTTGTGAAGATTGATCGCCATGTCCCACACCTTAGAATAGATTTAGCCTTCTTAACCTTTACACCATTTCATTCAGTACTTTCTGATTAGAATAGGAAACCCGCGCTTCATAGACAAATCTTTCAAGCATTTTAATTCCTTCTTCCGCTGCTGAACAATTCCGTAAGTCCCCTTGAAATACCAGCAAATCACATCGAGCCAAACTGAGCCTATTCGCACTGAAAGAACCTTGGAGTTGAACGCATGAACTTTCTTGCAATCTTAGCATGCGGAATACTTTGATCAAGAGAGAATAGGGTAGCTGTTGGCAACTTTATTCTGCGTTGGTGCGGTCACGAAAAACACATCAACAAGTCCCTAGGTATCTCTGCTGGAGGCTCTATCACTGGAATCTCCTGCCCACGAGAACGAGACAACTGTTGCACATATCCAATTAAAGCCTTATGCTCTCTTTTCAATTTCTTGTACTTTCCTTCCTTCTTGAATAACCTGTCCTTGAGGGCGAGGTAGGAATTATCACACTCCTCTACAATCTATGCACCTGTGGGGCGTCCTAACTCCAAAGTTGTGACCACGTAATTCTCTGGCACTACTTCATCTCGGTCACAATCAACCTATGGCACGGCTACGTGAAGGGTGCGAGAGTCATCCTCATCTGTTGATATCTTTGAAAACTTCCGTGCTCTCTTCTTCTGTGGAGGTGCACTGATCCTGTTCAAGAACTCTTCCATTTCAACTGCTGGATCAATTTCTTCGCTGGGGCTTCTCCTCATCCTATCCTTAAGCCAATCAGGTATGGTGTACTATATATCAAAGGGCCGCTGCTCTTGTGCCTCTACTTCTCGAACCTGTTCAACCTCTACATCATTCTAGTGAGGCTCATCGTCCTCAAGTGGCTGAGTGTCTCTTGAAACTATATCATCATCATCTTCCATAGTCGCCTCTAACTCTTGCTGAAACTGAGGGTCAGTAGTAGTCCCCTCATCATCCTGCCGATCAACCCTACTAGGTGCGTTGACACTCTGGCCAACCGACTCTCTCCGCGGTGGCTGATTATTCTCCTGTACCACTTGCACCTGATTCAATGCATTCCTTTGATCAGCAAACAAAGAAACCTCCTGTATACTTGGAGAACGTGTCTCCAATGGTGCGGGCGATTCAACTGCAACTCGTGGAGGTTCTGGCCGAATGGGCTCCTGCCGAACTGGCTCCTTCCTTCTGGATTCTGGACCTCGAGTAATCTGTTTCTTCCTGCCGGTGGTGGGTGTCCTGTGATCTCCCATCAAGTTGTAAGTCAGAGCAATCGACTTACTCTTCAACCTGTTCACCCGCCTGTCAACCCATGCTCTGGTGAATGTCAAGACCGGAATAGAAAGTGTGTCCAAGTCAGCAACCTTTGGTTATGACCAATCCGGGAGTGGAAGTGGAGTATCTCTCACTGTTGCATAATCTGGATGGACCACATCCATATCCTCATTCACTTGGTCTGGAACCGGAACAACTTCACACTCCCTGATCATGTTAATTGGCAACCGAGAGAACATTCTTTTCCTGACTTCAACCTCATCTGATGCATCAGCCCAATAATCCTCAATATTTGCCTTGTGTTTAAACTCCTCTGACAGTACCCATTTGATGTTATTATGCGGATCATAGTGTTGTCGGCTGGTGTGATATGAAAAGTGATAAAATTGAAGCTCACTCTCGGCTTCTCTGGCTGCCTGTAATGAAGGACACACTTCATCCGAGTTGCCCATGACAATCGGGAAGTCAACACCTCCCTTCTTCTTCTTCTGAATTTTATCGTAGGCAACCAATTGCCTAGATATCTCTAACATTAAAATCCTATTGGTTGGGTACTTAGGCAGCCTATATGGATATGATGAAAAACCTTGCAGCCTTATGTAAGAAAACTTTGAAAACTGTATAAACCAGCACCCATACCTTTCAATCAATTCCTGGGCCTCTCCCGAGATTCTGTGATGCATCCGCTCCTGAAGCAATCTCGTGATATGCATGGTGAAGGTGTCATTGACACGCTTGTAATGAGTGGTACTAGCTAGGTGTAACTGCAGACAAGCCTCGTGGATTTTGAACTAGTGAGAGCCACAACCAACAGGTCCCTTGTAAGAAATTCCTCGATACTTCGTCATACAAGCTAGCATGTAGATGATGTAAGAGCTCATATAGAACGTCTTCGTTCTTCTCAGGCTCAGGAGCTGCTTGTGCAAATTGTCACTGATCATTGCAGCCCAGTTGACGTAGTCCTTTCCTTCCAGCACGAGGTTGATGTAATAGAACATCCAGGGCTCGAAAATAAATGATTGTGGGCAGCCTCCAACTCGACTCAGCATCATAATGAGATCACAATACTCCTGCTTTAAGTCATCCTCTATAATTTGCCTCGACAACTTTGTACGAGAAGGCTTGGGATTGCTCATCCAGCGAGTGTTGATTGTCTCTGTGCATCTTTCGAATGCAGAAGCATACATTCGCTCAGCTCACTCTCTGGATTTGTAAACCATATTCCTGTGCACTGGGATCCCGAAAGCTTCACCAATGGCAGCAGGAGTGAGATTGGCGAGCACTTGACCATCTGGTGACATGATCGATCTGTGATCCTTCTCATAGCAATTGGCGCACTCCATCATCAACTCCGAACACTGAATGGCTAGTGGGAAACCAGCAGCTGCATATAATCCGCTTCGAACAATATTGTGCGAAGTGTTCGAAGGTCGATGACTACCAATCCCCAACATTTTGTTCTTGAAAGTCTCTAGGTTGATGGAGCCCAAGTTGGTATCTGTTAGCTTGCCCAACTTCGAAATGAATTTTGACTCTGGCATAAATGTCTTGCTCAGCTTCTTTATAACTGCTTGCCTGGATGCACCATTGTTGTCTTTGCCAGTCGCCCTTGCCTCAGCCATTTGCAGAACAATAGACACTCATCAGCAAATTAATTTATAAAATAAATAAAACATTGTGCAGGGGCTGCCAGTAGACTTCAAGAACTTGAGAAGCTGCAATAACATTTCTTATTCGCAAACCTCAGCTTCTTCTCTTCAACAGACTTAGAAAAGATTTCTAAGTAAGCTTTAACTTCAGCAACTTAGCAACTTCAAGCTTTAATAAAATCGCCCACTTTACTCTAGCAATCAGCAACTTCAAGAGACTTAGCAAAGTGCAGATTTCAGTAACTTCACTCTTATAAATTCGCACTTCACACCTTCTTCAACTTCAAATTTTCAAAGCTTAGCAACTAGACTTCAATTCGTACCAACATACCTTCAGCAAATTAGCAAGTGCGCACTTCCAGCTTCAGCAATAGAATGGAGCTTCAGTAACTCACAAGTTTCAGCCTTCAGCAACTTGCAACGCCTTTCACCCAGAGAGCAAATTCCTCTTTGAAATTCAAACTTCTTTAGCTATCATTCACTTCAGATTTGAGCTCCAGCAACAAATTCAAGTCGTCCTTCTCACCAAATTCAGATTTTAGCAGCTTCACCCTTACAAATTCGTACTTCTCTCTTGTACTTGTAGACTCTTAGCTTCAGCAATAAACTCAGCTTCAATCTTCAGAGCAAATTCGCACTTCTCCAGCTGTGAAGAGGAAATGAATAAGCTTCAGCTCTTATAGCAAAAATCGAATTCTAGAAGGAGCTAAGTATAGCTAATGCATTAAATTTCCACTACTCCACTTCAAGAATTTGAATTTCCCTCTCTGGTATTTCTGACACTTGTCCGAGAATCTCAACCTTCTAGAAGTTCAACTTTGACTGGCATGTCTCAATTTACTTTCTAAAATGTTTAATTAAATCTCATCTTTTAATCCATTTAATTCCCCAGCCGAAGCTCTATCTTGCAAATTTTAAATTTGAATCATCTCTGACGCTCTGAAAAATTCATCTGTGAAGAATTCGATCGAAATCATCTAGGCAATTCACTTCAAATTCGTTGTCTGGAGAAAATTATCTTGAAAACACATTTTATTCACTTTGCCTTAGAAAATTTTAAATTCTACCTTAGGAAAATTTCACAATTTGAGCACTGATTGAATTCTTCACCGAAAAAGTATTGGCGAAGTGTGGAAGATATAGAAATCCAATCCTCATCACAAACGTCCAGTACCCAGAAGAAAATTTTCTTTGAAACGCGATGAATCCATGGGTACACGACGAACGGGTTCATTTAATTGTTTTAAATTTTGAACCTTAGGAAAATATTATTCCACCAATTTAAATGCGTTCTTCATCTATGATCGTCCTGTGTTGCTCTGACTTGAAAAAATTTTGAATTCATCCTGCATTGTTATCATTCTGACTCTGTCACTGGAGAACTTGCTCGTCCTTCAAGAAGAAAAATTCACCACCTTGAGCTCTAGGCGTATTTTCTAAGGAAGAAAATACTTTGCCTTAGTGAAAATTTTAAGTCACTTGAAAATTTTGCCTTAGAAAAATTTCGCCTTGGAAGTTTTTATAATCAATTTTGATCACTTTGCCTGTGAGAAAAAATTTATTTCACCTGGAAGATCTTTACTTCCATCATTTTCAATGCCGTAGGAAAAAATTTATTGTATTGCAACTCCAATGCCTAGCAATTTTGTTCTCACCACCTTGCATTTTATTTCACACTTGGAAAATACTTTCACTTGAAGCTCCAACGCCTTAGCAATATTCATCACATCGTCTTATATTTTATTTCACCACCCTAGGCGCATAGCATACTTGAAGAAAATTAAAACCACGCCTAGCATTTTATTTCACCTCACACGCCTTGGAGTATTTTCTAACACCTTATCACACTTACCACCTTGGGCGCATATAGCACTTGAAGAAGAATACTGCCACACCTAGCATTTACCTTGCTTTGACCACGCCTTGGAATATTTTACTCACCCTTGGCAATATTCACCATCCTACGTTCACTTTTACCATCTTCAACTTGGGCGCATTTTGCTATGCATGGAGGATGACTCTTCAACTTCTCCGTTTTTGTCTTCACATGCCCTCTTTTGGGCGCATTAGGCATGTAAGGAGGATGAAATTTGTTGACTCCTTTGACCTTTTGCATTTTGGGCGCATTTTTCATGTAGAGGAGGATGAAACTTGTAACCACGTCTTTTGTGACCTTTCAACTTCTCCTTTTTTGTCCTTACATGCCCTCTTTTGGGCGCATTTTGCATAGGGAGAGGGATGAAAAACTTTGACTCATTTGACTTCTTCTCTTTTTGGGCGCATTTAGGGGGTAGTGGAGGACGAGTTTCTTACTTAGAAAATTTTCTTGCTATCAACTCTCAAGATGGGCGCATTTTGCCATAGCTGCAGGATGAAAAACATTGACCTCTTTGACTTTTATGCTACGTGGGTGCATTTTGCCATGCTTGAAGGATGGGCGCATTTTGAGGGGTGAGGAGGACGAATTCCTTGCCTTAGAATATTTTTCAACTTTCATCAGCTTCCCTTGGGCGCATTTTGGCTAGGTAGGAGGATGAAAAGTGTTGACTTTCTTTGACTTCCTTGCTGGATGGGCGCATTTCGGCATATGTGGTGGACGAAGTTTATACTTAGAATTTTCTCCATGCTTCTTCATCAACTTGGGCGCATTTTGCCATGGCTGCACGATGAAGTCCCAGACTTAGTCAATTTTTCCTTGTTTTCGCCAGTTTATCCATGCCTTGCTATTTATAGTAAGCCCTCTGATTTTTGCATCTCTGAAGCTCAGAACGATTTGAAATTTCAAACACTGCATCCTCACGACCTTGTTACCCTGTTGACACTGCTATTTTTAGTTGGCCTGCTATTTTTAGCCCATTTCTGAAGGTGATTTGCTATAAATAGTAACTGCTTGCTTCTGATAGCTCCACTGCTCCAATTGACTTGAAATTTGAATGGGGTGCTCCTCACCACGTGATTTTCCTGCCGACATCGGCGCATGCAATTGATTTGCTATTTTTAGCCTGTTTCCAAAATGACTTACTATAAATAGTAAGTGCTCCGTTTGACTTCAAATTTTACGCAGAAAGCGAAGGATGCTGATCAGCGATGGTTTACACCGGTTTTCGAAAATTCGACTTTTTGCCTCTCTTTTCAGTCCCGAAGTGGAAACCTAATTTGCTGCATCATATCACATGATCTCTGTTTGTTTTGTTTTATGCTGCATTGCGATCAGCTCGTGATTCTGAAGTCTGGGAAGCCGCCGGGACGCACCTGCTAAAAATAGTAAGTTCCTTACTGAGTGACCATCTCCGTTTGCATGTCACATCACTGCGAAGTTCTCGAAAAACCCATAAGGAATATGCCAACATGCAAAGAAAACCGACATGCAAACCCTAAAAATAGCCTAGGAAGACCGAATTCTGAAAGTTGTTATCTCGTTTTGCATGTTGTACTGTTGCGAAGGTCTCGAAAACCGGAAGGAATATGCGGACATGCGAGAGAAAAACTCTGCGTCTAAGCCCGAAATTTGCTCACGGAAGCTGGATTGCTAAAAATAGTAAGTTGTTTGTTTCAGCTCAAAACTTGCCAGTGAACAGCTTGACATGCTCTGAATGTGGTATGACCGTCGGAATTTCAGAAATGCACGGATTGCTTGTAATTGCACACTTACTAAAAATAGTAAGTACCGGAATCTGATGAAAATCTGCTGAGAGCCTGCTGGAAGCATACTGACATCAATGTTAA
Organism: Sequoia sempervirens; assembly: GCA_007258455.2. Lineage (NCBI taxonomy): Eukaryota > Viridiplantae > Streptophyta > Pinopsida > Cupressales > Cupressaceae > Sequoia > Sequoia sempervirens. The sequence goes on from VDFB02142673.1 coordinate 44,619, forward strand.
GCTCTGTTTTCAATTTATTCACCGTTCGACCTTGGACTGACCAGGAAAGATGAAACCCTAATTTTCAAACTTGGTCAATTTCACGGTTAAGCTCAATGACGGGCACAATCCTCGAAAGGCAGGCATCAGGAACGAGGCAGAGGGAGAGAGAGAGAGAAAAACCCAAGCCAAAAGACCAAAATGGAGCAAAAAAATTAGGGGGTCCCCATTTTGAATGGGGCGATGTGTGAAAAGGTCACAACAAGTACCCATCTAATGTTGTTATGTGGATCATAGTGCTGTCAGCTGGTGTGATAGGAGAAGTGATAAAACTGAAGTTCACTCTCGGCTTCCCTAGCTGCTTGCAACGGACACACCTCATCCGAATTACCCATGACAATCGGGAAATCCACACCTCCTTTCTTTTTCTTCTTCTGGATTTTATCGTAGGCAACCAATTGCCTAGATATCTCTAACATCAATATTCTGTTGGTTGGGTACTTAGGCAGTCTGTATGGATATGCAGAAAATCCTTGCAGCCTAATGTAAGAAAACTTCGGAAATTGTATAAACCAGCACCCATACCTCTCAATTAATTCCTGGGCTTCCCTCGAGATTCTGTGATGCATCCGCTCCTGAAGCATTCTCGTGATGTGCATGGTGAAGGCATCATTGGCACGCTTGTAATGAGTGGTACTTGCCAGATGCAACTGTGGATAGGCCTCGTGGATCTTGAACTGATGGGAACCACAACCAACGGGCTCCTTGTATGAAATCCCTCTATACTTCGTCATACGGGCCAGCATGTAAATGATGAAAGAGCTCATATAGAAAGTCTTCGTTCTTCTCAAGCTCAAGAGCTGCTCGTGCAAATTGTCGCTGATCATTGCAGCCCAATTGACGTAGTCTTTTCCTTCCAGCACGAGGTTGATGTAATAGAACATCCATGGTTCGAAAATAAATGACTGCGGGCAGCCTCCAACCCTGCTCAGCATCATAATGAGATCATAGTCCTGCTTCAAGTCATCTGCTATAATTTGTTTCGGGAGCTTCATACAAGAGGGCTTGGGATTGCTCATCCAGTGAGTATTGATCGTCTCCGTACATCTCTTGAATGCAGAAGCATACATTCACTCAGCTCGCTCCCTCGATTTGTAAATCATGTTTCTATGCACTGGGATCCCAAAGGCCTCACCAATGGCAACAGGAGTGAGGTTGGTGAGCACTTGACCATCTGGTGACATGATTGACCTGTGATCTTTCTCATAGCAATTGGCGCACTCCATCATGAGCTCCGAACACTGAATGGCTGGAGGGAAACCAGCAGCTGCATATAATCCGCTTCGAACAATGTTATGCAAAGTGTTCGAAGGTCGATGACTACCAATCCCCAACATTCTGTTCTTGAAAGTCTCTAGGTTGACGGAGCCCAAGTTGGTATCTGTCAACTTGCCCAACTTCGAAGTGAACTTCGATTCTGTCATGAAAGACTTACTCAGCTTCTTTATAACTGCTTGCCTGGATGCACCATTGTTATCCTTGCCAGTCGCCCTTGCCTCAGCCATCTCAACTTCTTCTTCAACAAATTTGAGTTTCAATCACTTAGAAACAAATTTCTAAGCAAGCTTCAGCAACTTCACTTCACACTCAACAACTTCAAATCAGCAAGTTCGCACATTTTAAACTCTCTGCAAATTTCTCTTCAAATCGAAATTTCTCCACTTGCACTGGCAACTTCAAACTTTAGCAAATTTCGAACTTCCTTGCACTGCAGCAACTTCCAACGCCCCTCACTGCAACCTTCAATCTTCAACAAAAATTTTCGAACTTCTTCAACAATTGCAACCACAGCAAAAAAATCAAACTTCTTCAGCACTTCAGTCTTCAACAACCTCCTCTTCAAAAAATTTGAACTTCAGTCTCAACAACAAACTCAACACTAGACCCAGAGCAAATTGAATTTCCTCAGCTGTGAAAAAGAAGTGAATAACTTTCAGCTCTTATAGGAAAATCGATTTCTAGAAGAGGCTAAGTTTAGCCAGTGAATTAAATTTCCACTATTTCATTTGAATTTCCCTCCTCTGGCATTTCTGACACTTGTCCGGAATTTCATTCTTCTAGAAACTCAACTTTGACTGCCACATTTTAAATTCACTTTTGAAATTTTTTAATTTAAACTTTATCAATTTAACAATTTCCATTTGCCAGCCGAAGTTCTGTCTTGCAAATTTTAAATTTTAATCACCTCTGATGCTCTGGAAAATTCACCAGTGAGGAATTCAATAAAAAATATCTAGGCAATTTACTTCAAATTCGTTGTCTGGAGAAATTCATCTTGAAAACACATTTTATTCACTTTGCCTTAGAAAATTTTAAAATTCTCCCTTAGGAAAATCTCACAATTCTAGCACTGATCAAATTCTTCATGCTGAAGGCGCTGGCGAAGTGTGGAAGACATAGGAATCCATTCCTCATCGCAAACGTCCAGTACCCATAAGAAAATTTTATCTGAAACGCGATGAATCCATTGGTACACAACGAACGGGTTCATTTAATTTTTCAAATTTCGAACCTTAGAAAAATCAATTTAAATCCGTTCATCTCCGTGAACATCCTATTGCTCTGACTTGAATTTTTTTTTTTAAATTCATCCTGCAATGCCAATATTCTGACTCCGTCACTGGAAAGTTTGCTCGTGCCTCAAGAAGAATTTCATCACCTCCATGGCCTAGGCGTATTTTCTAAGGAAGAAAATACTTTGCCTTAGAAAAATTTTGAATCACCTTGCAAATTTTGTTACCTTAGGAAATTTTATCCAATTTTGTTCACTTTGCCTGTGAGAAAATTTTTATCCATTCATCTTAGAAAACTTTCTTTTAAAGCACATCACGCCCAACATTCTTTATTTTATTCATCACCTTGCAATTTATTCTCCATAAAATTTCCAACGCCTAGGCAAATACCATCTTTAAATCTTACACTCACACTCTTTATTCACCTTAGGCGCATTTGACACTTAGGAAAATTTTTATCACTTAGCACCTTTATCATCTATATTTCCACCACCTCAACACCTTGGGTGCATATCACTTGCCATGGAGAATTTTCAACGTGCCTAGTATTCTTCATTTTCTACTCACCACCCTACACACACTTGAGCGCATTTGGCACTTGAGGAAGGATATTGACCACACTTAGGCAATATTCTCCATCTTCACTTTCAACACCTAGGTAATTCTCCCTCTTTAACTTGTTTACCATCTTACATTTCACCTCTACTCACTTCAATCTTGGGCGCATATTAACATGTGTGAAGGATGACCTTTGGGCTTCCTTATTTCATCTTCACATGGCCTCTTTTGGGCGCACTTAGGCATGCATAAAGGATAAACATTCAATGCCTCCCTCCTTTGACTTGTTGACTCCTTGTAGCTTGGGCGCATATGAGTATACATGGAGGATGAAACACATTCAAATATCTTTGACCCCTTTTTGACTTTGCATGTTGGGCGCATTTCCTACTTGAGGAAGGATGGGCACATTTTCTTGGTGGTGGAGGATATTTTTTATACTTAGAATTTTTCTTGTTATCAACTTTCTCAAGGTGGGCGCATTTTGGCATGGTTGCAGGATGAAACACTTTGACTTCCTTGTTGACTTCTCCTTGTTGAGCTTGGGCGCATTCTAGCCTAGGAGGTGGATTTTTTTATACTTAGAATTTTTTGCTAACACCTTGCTTGCATGTGGGCGCATTTTGGCTAGGCAGGAGGACGAGTTTTGTTGACTTTCTTGACTTTCCAAGCATGGGCACATTTTGGCATGGGAGGAGGACGAGAACTCATGCCTTAGAATTTTTTCATCAATCTCCTTGAGGGTGGGCGCATTTTGCTAATGGTGAAGGATGAGAATTAACACTTAGAATTTTTCGAACATCTTCCTTGTTGCATGAGGGCGCATTTAGCCATGGGTGAGGGATGAAGCTGATACTTAGAACTTTTCTCATCAATCTGCTTGGGCGCATCTAAGCATGTATGGAGGACGAATTTCTATGACCTTTGACTCACTTGCCTCTAGCTTGTGGTGGGCACATATGGAGGGTGAAGGAGGATGTGCTCAGACTTAGCCATTTTTTCTTCGTCTTTGCCAGTTTATCCATGCTTGCTATTTATAGTAAGCTCTTCAATTCTTGCATCTCTGAAGCTTAGATTGTCTTGAAATTTTGAACACTGGATCCTCACGACTTCATCAACTTGTTGACACTGCTATTTCGGGTTGGCCTGCTATTTTTAGCCAATTTCTGAAGGTGGTCTGTTATTTATAGTAACTGCCTGCTTCTGATACTTCCACAACTCCGTTTGCTTCGAAATTCGAATGATGTGCTCCTCACCACGTGACTTGCCTGTCGACATCGGTGCATGCTACTGATTTGTTATTTTTAGCCTGTTTCCAAAATGACTTACTATAAATAGTAAGTGCTCCGTTTGCCTTCAAATTTTACCAGCAAATAGCTCGAAGGATGCTGATCGCGGTGGTTTACACCGGTTTTCAAAAATTCTGACCTTTTACCCTTCTTTTCAGGCCTCAAAACTGGAAACCCTAATTCATCTTGCATGCATATCAAATGATCTCCATTTGTTCTTGTTTTTGTTGCATTGCAGTCAGCTCGTGATTCTAAAGTGCTGGGAGGCGGTTGCCGGGATGCACCTGCTAAAAATAGTAAGTTCCCAAACGAGTGACCATCTTCGTTTGCATGTCACATCATCGTGAAGCCCTAGAAAAACCCATAAGGAATATGCCGACATGCAAAGAAAACGCTGACATGCAAACTCTAAAAATAGCCCCTGAAGGCTGAACTCTGAAAGTTGTCATCTCACTTTGCATGTTATACTGTCGCGAAGGCCTCGAAAAACCCAGAAGGAATCTCCAGACATGCGCCGAAAAATACTGCATTTATGCCCTGAAATCTGCTCCGAAAGCTGAACTGCTAAAAATAGTAAGTTGTCTGTTTCAGCTCAAAATTTGCACACGAGCAGCTTGATGTATTCTGAATGTAGTGTGACTGTCGGATTCTCAAAAATGCTGAAGGATTGCTTGTAGTTGCACACTTACTAAAAATAGTAAGTACCCGAAATCCGATGAAACTTCAGTGGAAGCCTGTCGGAAGCATACTGACCTCAGCGTTAGTCTCTGTTTTCAATTTATTCACTTGGTTTGACCACAAATTGGTCATGAAAGCACAAACCCTAATTTTCAGACTTGGCCAAATTTTTACGTTTAAGCTCGATGACGGGCGCAATCCTTGAAAGGCAGACATTAGAAAAGAGATGGAAAGAGAGAGAGAGGGACAAAAACCAAACCAAAAGACCAAAATGGAGCAAAAATTAGGGGTCCCCATCTTGAATGGGGCGATGTGTGAAAAGGTCACAACACTTCCTTTTCAATCTAAGCTAAACTATCAAACTATGCTAGCTTCTATTCTATCAATTTCTCTCTATTCCTTCTCTGTTATTCTAATTGAAGTACAAATGAGGGGGGATGCCCCTTTTATAGTTGGCCCAGTCCAATGGACGGCTCAGATTCAATTACAATGAAGGGATCAGATTGAGCCACATAAACCCTAACCCTAAAAACTGCCACCTAGAATAGTGGGGTAATAATTGAGCAATTAATGTCCACCATCTTCTAGAAGGCTCTTCTCTAGAAACGTGTTTGCATTGCTCTTGCAAATGGCCTGAGTTTGGTCAACACTGCTTCAACTCCTTGAATGGATATGGCCAACACGTTTAGTTGTTTGACAATGATCTTCCTCCTTGTTGTCATGGTATCTTTGGTTATGCGGAGTTGGAGAACATCTTCTGGGTCATTGCCGGAGGACTTCAGACTTAAGAAGAATTCCTTTATTTTGTCCTTCAATCTGTCATAATGTCAGTCTCCAATGCCTAGGCCTTAATCTTTTCCTTCATTCTGAACTTGAAAGATTTTCTTGTCTTGGATTCAATCATTCCCGCTTGCTACTCGCTTGACTGTGTTGGGTGCATATTGGGTCTTTGAGGAGGAATTCCAACACTTCATTTTTGGATAACATCTCCCTTCATGGTTTGGGTGAAAGTGAGACATCATGGAGAGGCTTGAAACATGTAACTTTATTTCATCCTATAGTTGCAATATTGTCCTGAAGTATTCGCTCCATCACTTCAAGTCCTCCCACTTTGGTCCCAACATTCATCCTACAAAACAGATAAAAAGAAGAGCATCAAAACACTTATAATAAAAGTTCACTTTACTCACCTGATATCCATGTTCTGATCTCCAAGGTCTGAGCAATCTAGTTCATCCTTTTCCTCTAGCAAACTTCATCTTCAAATTCTTCATGCCTAAGTCAAATTTCCCCTCCTTGAGGGCGCATTTAGAAGGCTCTGCATCATTACCTGCCTTAGAATATTTTCATATCATCATTCATCCCTCTTAGGGCGCATCTAGAGACTTGAGCTTCCATTTTCATTCCTTAGAGAATTTTACCCATCTTATACTCCTTGGGCGTACTTTGCTTCTTGTGTACCTTGAAGTTGTGCCTTACAAACTTTTATCCAACCTAAGCCTCGGGAAATTCTATCATCCTCGTTGATTCTGGCTCATGATGCCTCATGTAAGCTTGGGCGCATTTTAGACCTTTGTGTCTTCATTTCCTTTGACTCAGCCAATTTTTCAAATTCCTTCTCAATGATGGGCACGTTTAACTTAGATAAGTCTTTCTTAGAATTTTCATCCGTCTTGAGGGCGCACCTTGAAGGTGTTGCTTGATTTCTCTCTACCTTAGAAAATTTTCCAACCAACATGATATCCCTTTTTTGCGTTAGCCAAATTTCCAACCCAACTACCTTAGAAATAATTTATTTCCTCTAGAAAAATTTCATTAACCAGGCGCTCGAGTAAAATCTCCATCTTAAAGTCTCAAGCGAGGCATGAAAAGTTTCAAAATCATCTCCTTGTCGAAGATATCCAATACCTAGAAGAAAATTCGCCTCAGAAATACAGAATCCATATGTATACAGACAAAGGGGTACATTTAATTTTTGAATTTTGTACCCTAGAAAAATATTTTCATCATCAAAATTCATCTTCACTCTTCCTATCTGGGCGTATTTCTTCTATTTTTGACACTTAGGAAAAAAAAAATTATATTACCCTTTCAAGCTGGGCGAGTTTGGATTTCTTTCTTTCCACTTGCAAAAGTTCAGAAGAATTTCCCACCTCCTAGCAAACTTTGGGCGCATTTAGAAGGTCCTCAAGGAATTTCACATCACTTAGGAAATTTTCACCATCATCTCTTCAACATGGGCACATTTGGCTCTTCCTACCTCCATTTTGTTCATGCCTTAGAAGATTTTTGGTGCCACCATGCAAGTTGGGTGCATTTTACTAGTGGAGCTTCCATTTTTGCATACTTAGAAACCTTTTAAGTCACCCTTCACAAGGTGGGCACATTTTGATGGGTCTCCTGCCATTTACCAATACTTAAAAAAAAATTCATGTTTCCTCACAAGCTTGGGCGCATATCAAGGGGTCTGTTGATGTGATTTTTGTGACTACACCAATCAGCAAAACAAAGTATCCGAAGGCTACTCCATTCTCTCTTGATCAAAGTATTCCATACTCTAAGATTGCAAGAAAGATCGTGCGTTCAACTCCAAGGTTCCAAAAATGCTATATGTTGATGTGTTTTTTGTGACCGCACCAACACAGAATAAAGTCGCCAACGGCTACCCTATTCTCTCTTGATCAAAGTATCTAGCACGCTAAGATTGCGAGAGAGTTCGTGCGTTCAACTCCAAGGTTCCTTCAGTGCAACGGATAGTTTCAGTTGGCTCAATGTGATTTGTTGGTATTTTAAGGGGACTTACGGAATTGTTCAACAACAGAGAAAGGGATTTTCACAGTTCGAAAGATTTATCAACGAAGCACGGATTTCTTATACTAAACAGGGAGTACTGAATTAAAATGGGTACAGGTTTAGAGAGCCTAAATTCTATCCTAAGTACGGGCTATGGAGCTCAACTTCAGCAAACTTCAACCGGACTTCGCTTTGCCTCGTGTCGGACAACTTCCACGGAGTCGGTGCAATCTTCAAAGGAGGTGACTAAAGATATTCAAACCATCGCTTGACATGAAGATACCATCACAACGACGCATACCATCATTCAAACTGTGATTGAAGTTAGGTCCACAACATTTCCAGTTGACCACACAAGCCGAACACACCATCAGTGAACCTGCTAGTGGTATGCATAAATGAAGCTTGCTTAGATCAAACACCACATTCCATTATTACTATCTTCTTGCATAAAATGAAATTTACTCTACTTTAAGCTACTATTCGAATCAGAAGGATGAAGAAACCTTGCTAGCTACTCACAACAAAAGACGAAATTCACCATCAGTGAAAACTCTTTTTATTGAGAGAGTGTTCACAACAATTTCTTACAAAGGTTTCAAAGGGAAAACTTTCCCTCTTCTTCAAACTATCCTATCAATCTATACTAAGCTATCTCTAAGCTATCACCTAGCTGTCTCCCTATTCTAATCTCTACTGTCTAAATTAGTACAAATGAGGGGGGGATGCCCCTTTATATAGTTGGCCAAGTCCAATGGACGACTCAGATTACAATCAGATGAATGGCCCAAATTGTGGCACCTCAGCCTAACCCTAAAAAGAGGAGTGGAGTAATAAATGAACAATTAATGTCCACCGCCCTCTAGAAGATTCTCGTCTGGAAACGCATTCACATTGTTCTTGTTCCTCTGCAAACTGGATGAGCTTGATCATCACTGCTTCAACTTCTTGGACTGGTACAGCAGGCACGTTCCCAATCTAAAACTTCAAGGCTGTAACCTTTTAACCTATTTGACGATGATTTTCCTTCTTGATGTCGTTCTTCAACCTTGAAGTACTTGATGGTGACCATTAACGCTTGGGTTCTCATCTTTCCCTCCATCCTGAGCTTGAAAGAACAACCTCAGATTCTTTCGTCTTAAACTCGAACATTTCTTCATTGCCACTTGAGTTGAGCACATACTAAGTCTCAACACTTAGCCATTTCTTCCAAGTATTCTCTTCATCTCCCTGTTGTGACCTTTTCACACATCGCTCCAATGCAAATGGGGACCACCTAATTTTTGCTTTGTTTCGGGTCTTTTTGCTTGATTTTGGTTAGTTTTCTTGTTGTCTCTCTATTGTTTTGTCTATCTTTCCAGGGATGTGCCCGCTTTTGAGCTTGAAAGTGAAATTTGGCTAAGTACGAAAAATTAGGTTTTTGAACTTTACAACCAATTTGAGGTCAAATGAAGTGAATTAATTGGAATCTAAGACTAACGTTGCAGTCAGTGCGCTTCCAGCAAGCTCCCAACAAAGTTTCATCGAGTTCCGACAACTTACTATTTTTAATAAGTGTTCAATTCAAGGCATTCTTTCAACACTTTTGAAGTTTTGATCATTACACTACATCCAGAACATGTCAAGCTGCTCATCTGCAAACTTTGAGCTGAAACAGACAACTTTCTATTTTTAGCATGTTCAGCTTTGGGAGCAGATTTTAGGGTTTATATGCAGAGTTCTTCAATGCATGTTTGGAGATTCTTTCTGGGTTTTTAGAAACCTTCGCAATGATATAACATGCAAAATGAGATGATGACTTTGAAAATTCAGCCTTCAGAGGCTATTTTTAGGGTTTGCATGTTGAGATTTTCTTTGCATGTCTGAACATTCCTTGTGGGTTTTTCGAGGGCTTCGCAACAGTGTAACATGCAAATCAGGATCAGGACCTTTTTTAGGAGCCGTCTTCAGAGGCTATTTTTAGGGTTTGCATGTCAGAGTTTTCAGCGCATGTCAAGTGATTCTTTATGGGTTTTTCAAGAGCTACACAGTGATGTGACATGCAAAGCGAGATGATCACTTTTCGAAGACTTGCTATTTTTAGCAGGTTCGTTTCAGCAGCTGCCCAGCACATCAGGATCACAAACAAGGCGAAGTGCAACAAAAACGAAGTTAAACGAAGGTCATTCGATAGACATGCAATTCAGATTAGGGTTTCCAGCTTCGGGACCCAAAATGAGGGGTAAAATGCCAGAATTTTCGAAAACCGATGTATCCCACTGTGATCAATATCTTTTAAGCTATCCCCGATAAAATTTGAAGGCAAATGGAGCACTTACTATTTATAGTAAGGCGTTCCAAAAACAGGCTATAAATAGTAAGTCAGCATCAGGCGCCAATATGAACAAGCCAATCTACCGATGAGGGTCACATCATTCAAATTTCAAGATAAACGGAGTTGTGGAGGTCATGAAATCAAGCAGTTTCTATAAATAGTAAACCACCTTTAGAAACGTGCTATAAATAGCGGGTCAGCTCAGGATGGCAATGTGAACGGGACAAGTAGGTTGTGAGGATCCTGTGATTAAAATTTCGAATCAATTTGAGCTTCAGAGATATGAAAATCAAGGGACTTACTATATATAGTAGGGCATGGATAAGCTAGCAGAAGCAAGTGATGAAATAAAATCTAAGTCTGAAGTCCATCCTTCACCACCCTCCAAATGCACCCTCACCCTTAGCTGGCAAGAAGCTGATAGAAAATTTTCTAAGTCTAACAAAAATCCTGCAGGACCCTTCAAATGCGCCCTCTTGAGCAAGCAGGTGATAGAATAAAATCCAAGTCTAGAGTTTGTCCTTCACCACCCTCAAAATTCACCCACCCCAACTGGAAAAAGTGAAAAAGTTTCTAACGCATTGCTAAATCCACCTCTACCCCCTAAATGTGCCCACTTCACAAGAAGATGTTTAAAAAAAAATTCTAAGTGTTGAAAATGTCCACCTGACCCCCTCAAGTGCGCCCTCAAGGAGAAATGAGCTGGCAGTTGATGAAATTTTTCTAAGTGTTGGACTTAAGTCCAACAAGACCTCCAAAATGCGCCCAACTTGCCTTGAAGCTAGAAAAAAAAAAATTCTAAGTGTTAAGTTCATCCTCCTCCACCCTGAAAATGCGCCCTCATGCTAAGAAGAGGTTGATAAAAAATTCCAAGTCAAGGACTTAAGTCCTCCTCAACATGCGAAATGCGCCCAAGAAGTGAGGAGACTAGAAAAAGTTTCTAAGTGTTTTAAAGTTGAAGCTTCACCCCCTCATTTGCGCCTTGACTTGAAGAGGAGGCCTTTGAAAAATCTAAATATGGTAAATTTGAAGCATGGCTCCCTATATGCGCCTTGAGAAGAAGAGGGTGATTAAAATATTCTAAGGCATGCAAATTTGAAGCACACCCCCTTGAATGCACCTATCTCTAGTCAAAGTTGATAAAAAAGGTTCAAGGCATTGTTAATCCCTCTCCACATGCAAAATGAGCCCATGCAAGGAGAAGTAAAGTGAAAAAGTTTCTAAGTATTAGACTTAAGTCCTCCTCATACCTCAAAATGCACCCAGTCCAAGATGAAGGTGAGATGAAAGTAAAGTTGATGAAAAGAATCCAAGGCGTTGAGTTTATCCTCTTACACATGTGAAATGCACCCAAATGGGCAAAGAAAAGGGCAAAAAGCATTGACTTTCCTCCTCCTCCCTTTGAATGCACCCATATTAGAGGTGAAGTTATGACTTATGCTGGGCATGGGAATTAAATCCTCCTCCATATGCTAAATGTGCCCAACTTGCACGATGGCACCAAAAACTTTCTAAGGCATGGAAATTGGAAGCTCCAAGGTCAAAATGCGCCCAAGGTAAAGAAGAACACTTGAAAAATATTCTAAATGTGGGAAGTTGAAAGCTCATTATGCTAAATGCGCCCTAGCCTTGACTGGAAGGTAAAATATTCTAAGTTTTGAAAATTTGAGGCTCAGCAAGTCATATGTGCCTTGACTTGTGTAATGTCCCCATTCTTTCGTGAGCTTCAGAGTTGGTGGATTAGCCTATTACGTCGATCCTCATAGGCTAATGGGTCTGGATAGAGGGTCACTTGAACAGGCACTTGACCGGTAAAAGGCAGTATTGGTATCCAGAGTTAGGTGACATGGTGAATTTGCGCATTTGGCGTGTTATTGGAGCTTAAAATATTGATCTTCACCATTTATTTCACTTACTCAGGCTTAGGGACCATGTGTCTATTAGTTAAAGGGGGTCACTTTATATTTTTCAATTACTATTCACTGATAAAGTGAAAAAAGGCATAAGTGAACAGTGTTTTTTAATTGAATAGTGTTTTCAATGAGAAATTATAAGAATGCATGAGAAAGTTTGACCCCTTCATGCTTGGATATATTTTGTTGAATGAAACTTGGAAGTGTGGAGTTGTGGAAGAGAGAAACTAGGGTTTCTTGATTTCAGCAGTGGGAAAGCCTGGTTTGGGGCTTTATTCTTCGTTTTTAGGCATTTTGAAGGTGTGAAAGACCACTCTAAAGTTGCAGATCAGAATTTGTATGCTTCATGGGAGCCATGTTTTGCTGTTTTCGAGTGTTTGTAGTCATCTATTGGAAGGGTATTTTCTGTTAGAGGCACCATTCGCCATCTTGAAGGTGTTGTTTGCGAATTTTGAAGACTTGGAAGCTGATTTATTCACCTACAGCCAGCCGCCTTTATTTGACGGTTTCATCATCACTAGGAAAGGAAAACGCCTCTCTTTAGTGGCTGCTTTCACATCCAAAAGGGGCGCCCTTGCTACTGGAAGACTTCTAATCTGTTATTTGGTGGGAGAAGTTCGTAAGTTAGTTTGTATGAGCATTTTAGTAGGCACGGGTACCGTAGCACGTCACTATTCACAGTGATGTTTTGGCTGTAAATTAAATTAATTCATATGATGTATTTGGTTCAAACTTGATGCAAGTCGTCCATTCCATGTAAGCTCTTATATCATGAAGAATGCTTATTGACTACCATTTGAGTCTTGTTCAAATTTTCATAAGTAGTTTAGTTTATTTTGAGTTTCTATTACATGCATATGCTTGTTAAATTCATGTATATCATTGGCATCGAACATCAAAACACAAAAACAAGAAAAAGCAAAATACAAAACCACAAATCAGACCTACAAGCACGGTGAAATCATCGTAGCAGAGTGTTGGATCATCACAGTGGTATCAGAGCATATCACTACGGTGGTAGCAGAGTGGTAGCAGAGTGGATCACTGAAGTGTGGTTCATCACAACTTGTGGAAGGTGTTGGAAAATGGTCTAAGTATTCGAAATTTAAAGTGGAAGCCCCTATATGCGCCCATGCTAGTAATAATACTTGAAATTATTTCTAAGGCATAAAATTTCACCTCTAGAGGGAAGTACGCCCAAGCTTGCAAGAGGATGATGAAATTTGTTAAGGCATGGATAAAATTGGCAAGGATGAGTCAAAATACTCCAGCTTCACAAAGTTGATGAAGATTGTCAAGACAGAGCAAGAAAAATATGCCCAGATATGAAGGATGAGAATAAATTTGGTTGAGAAATATTTTTCTCAGGTTAAAAATTCAAAAAAATTAAATGTACCCCTTCGTTTGTAGACACATGAATTCAACGTTTTCTGAAGGGAATTTTCTTCTGGGTATCAGACATCTTCGACAAGGAATGGATTTAAAAGTCTTCCACAACTTGCCAAGGATTTCGGGATGAAGATTTGATAAGCACTTGAATAATGAAATTCCCTAAGTGAAAATTTGAGAAATTCTAAGGCAAGGAATAAATGATGTTTTTGAAGATAAAGTGCCTTGAGTGATGAATTTGAAGTTGATTGCCTAGGTGAGATTGATCGAATTCTTCATGGAAATAATTTACTCGAGTCAGAGATGAATGAAATCAAGGTTGTCAATGCCTCAGCCGGAAAAGTGAATTTCTTGAAGAAGATGCAGTTGAAGTTAACACATTCAAAAGATGATACGCCCTTGAGGATGATGAAATTGAAATATGATGCACAGGTGTTATATGCCCCAGCCTACACATCATGAAGAAAGCAAAGTTGGCTAGAGAAGAACGATGAACCCTATCAGATCTGGAGATCACTCAGACCTTGGAAGTTAAGGCATGAAAATTAGGTAAGTAAGGTGAGTTTATATTATGAAGTGTTTTGATGTTCTTCTCCTTGCTTGTTTTGTAGGAAGAACGTTGAGACCAGGCGGTGACGACTGTAAGTGATGAAGCAAATAGTCCAAGATGATAGAATCATGAAGCGAACACTTGGAGAAAATGGCTAAGCGTCGAGACCTAGTATGTGCCCAACTCGGGTGGCAAAGATGAAATGTTTTCAAAGCTCGGGATGGAGAAAAAAATGGAAACCCAAATGTTAATGGTCACCATCAAGTACTTTAAAGTTGAAGAACAGCGCCAAGGAAGAGGATCATCATCGAGCATGAGAAAGAAGTTGCTGCCTTGAAGTTAGATTGAGAATGTGCCTGCCATACCCTGATGATCAAACTCATCCCATTTGCAGTTAGAGAAGAATAGTATGAAGGCGTTTCTAGACAGGAATCTTCTAGAAGATGGTGGCCATTAATTGCTCATTTATTACTCCACTCTTCGTGGTGGTGGTTTTTAGGGTTAGGTCTGAGGTGGCACAATTTGGGCCATCCATTTGATTGTAATCTGGACTGTCCATTGGACTTGGCCAGCTATATAAAGGGGCATCCCCCCCTCATTTGTGATGCATGAGACATTAGATTAGCTCGTAGATAGGGAGATAGAGAGACAGCTTAGAAGTAGCATAGCATAGATTGATAGTGTAGTTTGGAGAAGAAAGAAAGTTTTTCCTTTGAAAACTTTGTAAGAAATTTTTGTGAACACTCTCAATAAAAAGAGTTTTCATTGATGATGAATTTCGTCTTTTGTTGTGAATAGCTAGAAAGGTTTCTTCGTCCTTCTAATTCAAATAGTAATTTGAAGTAGAATAAGTTTCATTTCATGCACGTAGATGATAGTTATGGAATGTGGTCTTCAATTTGAGCAAACTTCATCTATCCATACCACTAGTGGGCTCTTTGATTGTGACTTTTCCATGCGTGGTCAACTAGAAACTTTTGGATTTAACTTCGATTACAATCTTCATGTTGGTATGTGTCATCGTGACGGTGTCTTCATTGTTGAATTGTAATTTGAATATCTTTAGTTACTCCCCTTGAAGATTGCACCGGTTCTGTGGAAGCTGTCTGAAGTGAGGCAAAGCGGAATCTGGTTGAGGCTTGTGAAAATTGATCTCCACGTCTCACCCATAGATTAGTTCATAGCATCTTCTATCAATGCAGCCATTTTAATTCAGTACTTTCTGGTTAGTTTAGGAATAAGAGCTTTATAGAAAAACCTTTTGAGCTTTCAAATTTCTTTCTCCGCTTTGAACAATTTTGTAAGTCCCCTTGAAATACCAGCAAATCACATCAAGCCAACTGAGACTATTCGCATTGAAGGAACCTTGGAGTTGAATGCACGAACTCTCTCGCAATCTTAGCATGTTGGATACTTTGATCAAGAGAGAATAGGGTAGTCGTTGGCGACTTTATTCTGTGTTGGTGCGGTCATGAAAAACACATCAACACTCCCCAAGTCATCATGCCTTGGCCTCGGTGTTCACCTTGCAAAACAAGCAAGGAGAAGAGAATCAAAACACTTCATAAAATAAACTCACCTTACTTACCTGATTTTCATGGTTTGACTCCCAAGGTCTGAGTGATCTCTGAATCTGATAGGGTTCATCATTGTTCCCTAGCCGACTCTGCTTTCTTCATGATTTTTCAACATTTGTACGCTGGGGCATATAACATCTATGCATCATATTTCAATGCCTTAGACAAATTTCATCTTTCTCAAGGGAGTATTTAAGAGATGCATTCTTAAAATCATCTCTTGAAAGTGTTCACTTCAACTGCATCTTCTTCAAGAAATTTATTTCACCAACTGAGGTGTTGACAACTTTGATTTTACTCATCTCTGGCTCAAGAAGATTATTTTCACGGAGAATTTGATCAAATTCACCTAGGCAATCAACTTCAAATTCATTAGCCAAGGCATTTTATTTCAACAACATCTTTTTCCCTTCTTGCCTTAGAATTTTTCTAAAAAATTTTACTTAGGAAATCTCATTATTTAAGTGCCCATCAAAATATTCATCTTGGAAGCCTTGGCGGAGTGTGGAAGACTTTAAAATCAATTCTTCTTCGAAGATGTCCAATACCCAAAAGAAAATTCCCTTCAGAAAGCGTCGAATCCATAGGTCTACAAACGAAGGGGTTCATTTAATTTTTTATTATTTTTGCCTTAAAAAAAAATTTCTTAGTTGAATTTATTCTTACTCATTCTCTTTGGGCGTAGTTGGAGATTTTCATCACTTGGAAAATATTTTACGAGTCTTCTTCACCAGCTGGGCGCATGTGGAGTGTTGTGGTTTCAATTTCCATGTCTTAGATTTTTATGACTTCTCTCTCAAGGTAAGGCGCATTCAAGAGGTGGCACTTCAACTTTCAAACACTTAGAAATTTTTTCAACTCTTTCTCTAAGGTCCAGGCGCATCTCAGGGGTCCTACTTCAAATTTCTCAGACTTGGAACATTTTACTATCCCCCCTTCTTCAAGTTAGGCGCATTTCATCCCTTGGACTTTTGATTTCATTGCCTTAGAAGAATTTTCAAGTCTCACTCAAGCTTGGGCGCATTTACAATGGCCTACTTCCACTTTTATTAACTTAGAAAATTTCCAACTCAACCTCTTGGCACTTGGGCGCATTTCACCCCACTTACTTCCAATTTGTGACACTTTGAAAGTTTTCCAACCTTTTTCCCCTAGCCAAGGCGCATTTGGGGGTATGAGCTTCCAATTTCCTACACTTAGAATTTTTTTTCAATGGCATCTCTACCTTGGGCACATCTAGGAGTAGCTACTTCAAATTTGTCAACACTTAGAAAATTTCTAGGCATCTCTCCAAGCTAAGGCGCATTTGACAAGGCCTACCACCACTTTCAAAGACTTAGAAAATTTTCTAGTCTCTTCAACTTGCAAGGGCGCATTCAAGAGGTGCTACTTCCAATTTTCCATACTTAGAGAAATTTCAAGGCTTCCTCCAAGTTTGGGCGCATTTGGGGGTGGGAGCTTCTAATTTTCCACACTTCGAAAAATTTCTTCACTCCTCAATTGGGCGCATATGCTAGGCTGAGCTTCAAGTTTCATTGCCTTAGACGTTTTCCACCTCCCTCACTGAGCATGGGCGCATTTAAGGGGTCATGGAGGAATTTTTTTATACTTGAAAACTTTTTCCAAGCCAGTCTCCATGCTAGGGCGCATTTTGGGGGGGCTATAGGAAATTTTCATGCCTTGAACAAATTTTCTCCACCCACCTTCTACCTTGGGCCCATTTTGGGGGTGGAGGATGATTTTTTCTTGCCTTAGAAACCTTTTCATCATCAGCTAAGATGAGGGCGCATTTTCAGGGGTCTGCAGGATGAACTTAATGCCTTAGAAACTTTTTCACCAACTTATTTCTCCTTGGGTGTGTTTGAGGTATGGAGGTGGATTTAAGTCCGAAACTTAGAATTTTCTTAGCTTCCTACCAATCATGGGCACATTTTGAGGTATGAGCAGGATTTAGCTTACTTGAATACTTTTATCCTTCTACCAGCTTCAAGACAGGGCGCATTTGAGGGGGTGAGCAGGACAAACTTCAAACTTAGGCGTTTTTCTCATCTTCACCAGCTAGCTCATGCCTTACTAAATATAGTAAATTCCAAGTTCTCCCTCTTCTGAAACTCGGATTGATTTGAAATTTTAACCACAGGATCCTCATGACCTAGTTAACCTGTTCACACTGCCATCTCGAGCTAACCTACTAGTTATAGTATGTTTCTAAAGGTGGTTTACTATTTATAGCAACTGCCTAATTTTGATACTTCCCCAACTCTGTTTGACTTGAAATTTGAATGATGTGATCCTTATCGGTAGACCTGTTCATTCACACTGGCGCCTGATGCTGACTTACTATTTATAGCCTGTTTCTGGAACGTCTTACTATAAATAGTAAGTGCTTCAATTGCCTTCAAATTTTATCGGTGGATAGCTTGAAAGATACTGATCGTAGTGGGATACACCGATTTTCGAAAATTATGGCATTTTACCCCTCATTTTGGGTCCTGAAGCTAGAAACCCTAATTTGACTTGCATGTCTATCAAATGACCTCCGTTTGACCTCGTTTCTATTGCACTTTGCCCTATTTGTGCTCTTGATGGGTTGGGCAACTCCCGGAATGGAGCTAAAAATAGTAAGTCTCAGAGAAGTGATCATCTCACCTTGCATGTCACATCACTGCGTAGCTTTTGAAAAACCCATAAAGAATCACTTGACATGTGCTTAAAACTTTGACATGCAAACCCTAAAAATAGCCTCTTTAGATGGCTCCTGAAAAAGATATGATCCTGATTTGCATGTTACACCGTTGCGAAGGTCTTGAAAAACCCACAAGGAATCACTTGACATGCAAAGAAAATTTCAACATGCAAACCCTAAAAATAGCCTCTGAAGGTTGAATTATGAAAGTTATCATCTCATTTTGCATGTTATATCACTGCATAGGTTTCTAAAAACCCAGAAAGAATCTCCAAACATGCATTGAAGAACTTTGCATATAAACCCTAAAATCAACTCCTGAAGCCCAAACTACTAAAACTAGCAAGTTGTCTATTTCAGCTCAAAATTTGCAAACAAATAGCCTGACATGTTCTGGATGCAGTGTGACTGAGAGAACTTCAAAAGTGCTGAGAAAATGCCTTGATTTGAACACTTACTAAAAGTAGTAAGTTGTCAAAATTCAATGAAGTTTAGCTAGGAACTTGCTAGAAGCATGCTGACTATGACATGAGGCTCAACTTTCAATTTATTCACTCCGTTTGACTTTAAATTGACCAGGAAAGTACAAACCCTAAATCTCAAACTTGGCCCAAATTTCACGTTCAAGCTCAAAGGCGAGCACATCCCCGGAAAAATAGACAGCAGAAAGACAGAGATGACATCAAAACAAACCAAAAACCAATCCAAAAGACCCGAAGAAAACAAAAATTAGGGGGGTCCCTATTTGCAATGGGGCGATGTGTGAAAAGGTCACAACACTATGAAATACCCTCAGTTGGTCATCGTGATTTGCTGTTTACATGAGGGGACTTACACAATTGTTCAAAATGTTTGCAGTTGATAGCAAGTTAATGATTGGAATGAGATTTTTGTGCATTGCGAATGATTCAATAATAAGGTACCTTTTTCCTAAAACTAACCCGAAATATACTGAATTTAAATGAGTGCAGGGTTCTAGAAGATCTAAATTCTATCCTAAGGCAGAATATGGCATCAATCTCAGCGGACCTCAACTAGACTTTGCTTTGCCTCACATTGGACAACTCACACAAAGCTAGTGCAATCTTCAAGGGAGTGGCGACAAATGTTCAAATCACAATTCAACATAAAGACACCATCAAGACGATGCATGCCAAGATGCGAATCATAACTGAAGTTAAGCTTGTAAAGTTTTCCAGTCGACCACACAAGGAAAACTTGCCGTCAACAAGCTACTAGTGGTAAGGATTAGAATGAAGTTGCCTTAATTAAGTACCACAATCCACGATTAACATCTACTTGCATGAAAATGAAAAATACTCTAATCTAAGCTACTTGAAGTAGAAGGGGTGAAGAAATCTTGCTAGCTACAAAGACGAATTCACCATCAATGAAAGCTTCTTTTTATTATGATAGTTTTCACAACAATCTCTTACAAAGTTTTCAAGGGAAAACTTTCCTTCTCCTCCAAACTATGCTAAGCTATCACAACTATCAGTCTCACTACTCTATTCTCTGATCTCTAATCTAATAATGTACAAATGAGGGGGGATGCCCTTTTTATAGTTGGCCCAGGCCAACTGACGACTTAGATTACAATCAAATGAAGGGCTCAGATCGAGCCACATAATCCCTAACCCTAAAAACTACCAAAATAGGGAGTGGTACAATAAATGAATCATAAGATTCCCACTCACTCCCAAAATAGCAAAGGCAATTAATGCCCACTATCAATCATCTAGAATGTCATCATCCAGAAAGGCATTTCCGTTTTCCTTCTCCTTGGCTGCAAAATCAATGAATCTAGCTAGTACAGCCTCAACCTCCTGAACTGAGATCGGCGGGATATGATCAAGCTGGAATTCTAACACTGTGATTGCCTGTCCATGCCGCCTACAAGACTTTCTCCAAGCAACTAAAGCATCCTGAGTGTCCTGCAATATCCCCAATTTAGCCCTACACTCTTCATTTGGATTTAGCGTATTTCCGGAAACTCGTAGGCTAAGCATAAGTTGAAATTAGGGTTTCCCATCTTCTAGGAGGATGTTTCTGCATTTTCTGGGGTTTGCACTTGGAGTTTTGGATTTTGGATTGTGGATTCTTTCTGGGTTTTCAGAGAGCTTCGCAATGGTATCACATGCACTTTGATTTGAACAACTTTCCGAATTTACTATTTTTAGTAAATTCTATTTTTGGCAATGGTCCAATTGGCATCAACTCAACAGGTTTTCTCTTCAGGCAGTTCAGTTGGTAATGTTGATTTTGGCCTTGTGATGAAATTTTTGATGGATATTGAATTATTTATGTGCTAAGGTTATATTTTAATATTATGACCCCTTGGCCTAACATTACAACTTTAAGTTGTTTTTTAAAAAGGGTACTTGAAGGGTGGATGCCTCATCAGGAGGCTAATTAAAATATTTCTAAAGGCCAAAATATAACTGGAGGATTTGGAAGCCAACTTTGAGGGAGATATTATTTTATTAAAAGATTTATTTTGCTCTTGAAAAATGGGACGCCATCTTGTGGAGGGAAAAGAAGTCAACTTAAATTTGAAAATGGTTTGTCTTATTATGCTGGGCATACCTTCCAAAGACTTCTAGAAGATCTTCTCAAACTTCTAAAAGGAGGCTTTGGTTCTTCATTTGGTATCCATGAAATTTACAACGTTATGTTGCCGGAATGGTGAAAGATTGCTTCGAGGAATGCATACCTCCTAGCTTGGGCTTGAATTCTTGCTTGAAAGATAGTAACTAGTTGAGATATTAGTTGAAGTTGAGTTTCTTGCACATTGTAGTTGAATTTTCTTGCATATTGTAGTGGAGTTCTTGCATTTTAGTCAATTTTGAGGTTGCTGGTTTAGCATAGCTGATTGTAGTTTTTGCTCATATCTCATGAAATAAAAATAATATTGTTCTGGGCATTTCATCTATCTATTCCTTTGCTAGGAGTGATCATTTGTGCCAGTTTGCAGATTTTCCAATGAAGATTCTGAATTTATCCAATGAAAATCACCCCTCTTGAGGCCATACCATTCTGTTCTACCTAGCAAATGTTTAAAAAAAAAATTACAAGTTTTTAGAGTCACTTCCTGATTAGAATATGGTCGCCATCTTCTTAGTGTTCATTTGCATCAGATTTCACGTCATTTGGACAAGTCTAGAGAGAGTTATAAGCATTTTAGTGAGTTACAGTGTTGCTGGTTATGCATTTTCAGTCATTGTTCAATCATATCAGATTGTAAGATTTTGTCTTTAGGGTTGAATTTGAGTATTGGAGTTTTGTTGTGCATTGGGGAGACATTATATAATATTGTAGCATTGATAGACTTCTAATTCAGTGTTCTTGGCAGGCAACTCTTCTCATTGTAAGGTTGTTACAATAGTACTGTTCAGCCATTTCTATTTCTTGCTAAGTTACATTGTATTCCCACGGTTGTGAAAGAGACTGGCCCTCACCCAGTCTTCTTTGTAATGCATTAGATCCTCATTATCATATGATAGTGCCTAGCTCACCTCAAGCTTGGTGTGCACATGCTTGATGAATGAATTACTTTTAGCACTACATTGTCATCAATAAAATCTCCACCATATGATAGCGCCATCCCCATCTTGGGTTTGGAGTGCACATGCTTGGCATCGAGTTTAATTTCCAGCATTGCATTTCTTTTCATAGTACCTCTGCCATATACTAGCACCATTCCCACTTTGGGTTGGAGAGCACATTCTTGGCGTTGAGCTTCTTTCAACATTGTAATACTTTCAAGTTACTACTGACGACCCTCTTTTGCCATATGACAACATCATTATCATCTTGAGATTGAGTGCGCATTCTTGGCAAAGAGTTACTTTCTGATTGCTGGTTTTTGGTCTAAGCTAACCTTAAGGGGTGCTTATTGTGCTGGTGTGTTCATTCAAAAATTGAAAAAAATTGGCCGGCACATTACATGTTTAGAATAATACTGGAGAAAGTGGAGGTGTTCTCAAATTCATTCTGAACGAAAGTTTTCACCTCAGAAAAGAAAGGTGGCAGCTTGCTCCTCAAGCCATCAACAGTCACCTCATCGGCATTCAGCCTCCTAGCAAAGATAGCCTTGTTGGTTGAAAATTTTGTATACCTTGAGGATATGCAAAATTGTGGTTTCAGCCACAGCACGTGAGTTTAAACTCTCCTAATTTAGGGAAGGCTCCCCCTTTTCTGTCTATTTTAACAATTCAGAAATACACTCTAACTATAAATCTATTCTAAATCTAGGTGAAACTCTGTCTTTTTCTCTTTTTCCAGAAAAGACACTTATTCTTTTCTCTTGTTTCAGAAAAGAATCACAGCTGAAAATATAAATGATTTATGAAGTAAACAAATAAAGAAGCAAAGTTTCCATAAAGGCACAAAGTCCTCCGTTGCTACTCCGGGACGGGAAAACAAATTGAAAGCACAAAGTCTTTGACAACTTACTCTCCTATCAACCTTTTTAGATAATTTTCTGGTAACCAAGTACAGTATGTAGCAGCTCAAAATAGAAAATAAAAGCAACACAAAGTCTGCAAGTTACCCCCTTAGTTTGAGCGTTCTATAATAGTTTCAAACGTGACAAACAACTCAAAGTCTGTAGTATCAAATCTGAAAACCAATCTAAAACTCTAAACGCAATAAGCAGCTCAAAGTCTGCAGAATTGAGCTTGAATCCCTTTTGAATAACACCACAAAACTCACAATCAATTCCAAATAATGTCGTCACATCACAATCTGTACCAACACAAAGTTTGGAAGCAATTTGTTTTCTTCATTGATTGCAATCTGATTTACATCTAAACTCAAAGTCTTAGAATGCATACACAAATTGGCAGAATTTTGTTGCATTGCCAAAAGATATCCCCTATTACAAAGGACCTCCTCAGGTATTTATAGGAGAAAGGTCATGAGAAAAAGGTGGGAGGATCCCAACTAACTTGAGAAATTCTCTCAACCACCAACTACTTGCAATTGACTTATTCAAAATTACAATCTAATTGTAATTTGATTACATGTAATCACATTTTACAAAAATGCAAGTGGAAGAAACACTTGCAATTACAATTTTTTCTTTCACATGTAACTTGTCGAAAGTGAAAATACATAAAACAACTTATTATTTTAATGTGTCTCGTTCCTAGCTCTGAAAGATAAGAACTTGCTGATGATTTCTCGCAATTCATTAGGATCAAGACCAAGTGTATTTTTAGCAACAGCCACGGTCTTAATGATAACATCATGATTTCCGATTGTGACCTCTCTGTGTTCTTCGAAAACAGCTTGCATCTTATCAAAGATTGTTCAATGATTGACGAACTTATGGATTGAATCCATGAAGAACCGATCTAAATCGAACTCCTGGTGAAGATTTGTAGTAATCTGAAAAATAACATCATCGGTTGCAAGCAATTCTCTTTCACTGTGCAAGGGATTTTTTCAAAGTTTGAAAGAATATCTTGTTCAACTTCAGCATTCATCTCAAGGGCAGCTTGGATTTAAAGTCAAGTCCAAAAGTTCAACTTTTGAGCCTTTTTAAGCATTTCGGGTTTTTCACTGACTTTAACAATTTCGGAACTTTTTGACACTTTAGCAATTTCTGCTTTTTGCAATTTCGGGATTTTAAAGAGCTTTAGCAATTTTTACAAAGGCAGTCGGGATTTTTCGGAAGTTTAACAATTTTTCAATTTTGCAATTTTTAAAAATTGTTATTTCAGCTGTAAATCCCGAAATTGCATTTTGGTTTTCAAAACCCGAAATAAGACACAAAGTGAATTATTTTTGTGGAACATGACAATGGAAGATTGAAGTGGATGAATGAAAATGAAAGGCGAGTTAGATAATGAAGAATAAATATTGATGGGATGAAGGGAGACAAAAGACACATGGTCTATGAAAGGTTTATGGCGAATGGAAAATGTATATTTAATAAAAACGAGTTAAATAACAGTGGAGAACACAAAAATAACAAAGAAAACGTGTTTCTATAATCTTCAGCTGCAAATATATAGAATGGAGGCAATGCGTTTGGTATGGAGTTTAAGAATGGAAGCATATGGAATGCACAGAAAAACGTTTTCAAATTAGAGAAAAACGTGTCAAAATTTGAAAGGAAAATGAAACGTATGGAATGGACGTCGTATGATTAATGAAAACGCGTTTTCATGGAAGGCGAATAAAAACACAAATGATTTCCATAATGGAGGCAAGAAGAAAACGCGTTTTGCTGGGTCAAGGAGCGAGTAAAAATAGAAACATATATTCAAACGATTTCATGAATGAATAAATGAATGAAAAATGAAAATGTTTAGTGTTAAAGAAAAACGCGTTTTTGTGAGAAAAGGTATGACGTTTCTGTATAAAACAGAAAAATGTATAAAAAAGATGAATAAAAACGCGTTTTTATGCAGATATGAAGGAGTAAAACAAAACGCGTTTGAAGAAAACCCTAGGCGCAGGAATAAAATGCAAAGAAAATGAAGAAAACGCGTTTTGAAAGAGCACGTTTTTGATCATATGCAGACTCAGATTTACACAGTTTCTCCCACAAGCAGATTTCAAACGATTTCAGCTTGAATCGGAATTTTTAGAGACCATTGCAAATGCAATTAAGTGAAAATCGGGTTTTTATAACCATTCAACAATTTTATTTTTGGCAAATATGAAGACTTAACAAAAATTCGGACTTTTAGAGTCACTTAACAATTTTGCCTTTTGTCAAAAATAAAGACTTAAAACAAATTCGGGTTTTTGAATCACTTAAGCAAATTCGGGATTTTAAGAAACTTTAGCAATTTTGCCTTTGAGTCTAAATTTCCCTATCTGCTGAATTGCTCTAAAAACCCGAAATTGGTCAAAAAGACACCAAAAATGACTCAGAAATCGACGAAAACGAAAACGAAAGGGGGAAAAAGAGTAGCCCAAAGGTTAATAAACCTAAAACTGAGATTTTCTAACATTTGCACCTCGTAAAACGTGCCTTAGAAGAGAAAATATTCAATTTAAATTAAAAATTTTGATTAGTTGTCTTGATTTTTAACAAGTCAAAAATCTGGGACAACAAGCCTCCAAAGTGTTCAAGACTCCATCAATAATGTTCATCATAGCCTTCCTGACCCTTGCCGAATCTGTCTGAGCTGCATCAAAGAATCCTCGGCCTGTGATCACTGAAGAGTACCAGCCGACAAAATCATACCTATCACCTGTTGATGTGATTTTTGTGACCGCACCAATCAGCAGAACAAAGTTGTCAGAAGGCTACTCCATTCTCTCTTGATCAAAGTATTCTGTGCGCTAAGATTGCGAGATAGATCGCACGTTCAACTCCAAGGTTCCGAAATACTTAGAATACCCTTAGTTGGTTTGATGTGAATTACTATTTTCACAAGGGGACTTACACAATTGTTCAGGATACTTGCAATTAACAATAAATGGATGATTGGAAGGGATTTATATAATGCGGATGTTTTAGCAATAAGTACGTTTTCCTAAAACTAACCAAAGATGAACGGAAAGTAAATGAGTGTAAGGGTAAGAAGATTCTATATTCTACTCTAAGGTGGGACGTGGGATCAATCTTAACAGCTCCAACCAAACTCTTCTCCGCCTCACACTAGACAGCTTACACAAAGTAGGTGCAATCTTCAAAGGGATAGCGAATAATTTTCAAGTCACAACTCAACATCAAGATACCATCGAAACGACGCATACCAAGGTATGAGCTACAACTGAAGTTAAGTTTATGAAATGTTCCAGTAGACCACGCAAGGCAAACTTGCCGTCAGCAAGCCGCTAGTGGTATGCAATGAAACGAAGTGCCTTGATCAATGCCACACATCCACAACTACCATCTACTTGCATGAAATGAAAATGCTACTTCTTAAAATACTCTACGCTATCTTACGCTACTTGGAATTGAAGGGACGAAGAAACCTTGCTAGCTAAACACAATGAAGAAGAATTTCACCATCAATGAAAAGATCTTCAATTATGAAAGTGTTACACAACAATTTCTTACAAAAGTTTTCAAAGGAAAACTTCCTTCTCCTCCAAACTATGCTAAACTATCAAGCAAAATGTCAACTCTCTGCTCTAGTCTCTAGTCTAATGTCTATTCTAATTCTAATGAATTACAAATGAGGGGGACTCCCCCTTTTATAAATGGCCCAGTCCAATGGACGGCTCAGATTGAGCCACCTCAGCCCTAACCCTAAAAACTGCCAGAATAGGGAGTGGTACATTAAATGAATCAAAGATTCCCACTCACTCCCAAAATAGTCAAGGCAATCAATGCCCACAATCAGTCTTCTAGAAGGTCATCATCCAGAAGTGCATTCCCATTGTCCTTCTCTCTGGCTGCAAACTCAATGAACCTGCCAAGTACAGCCTCAACCTCCTGAACTGAAATGGGTGGAATACAATCAAGCTGGAACTCTAACACCATGACTGACGGTTCATGCCGTGCACAAGATTTTCTTCAAGCAACTAAGGAATCCTGTGTGCTCTAGATCAAGCTGGAGAAAGTGGAAGTGTTCTCAAAGTCATCTTGTACGAAGGTCTTCACCTCTGAAAAGAAAGGCACCAGCCTACCCCTCAAATTATCAGCAGTCACCTCACCTAGATTCAACCGCCTAGCAAATATGGCCTCGAAAGTATTCTGGACCCCATCAATGATATTGGCCATAGCCTTTCGTACTCTAGTTGAATCCGCCTGTGCTGCGTCAAACAAACCACGTCCCGTGATTGCTGAAGAATACCATCTAGAAAAGTCATACCTGTCATTCTCCTGAATGACCCCTCCATCAATCAGCATCCGCAAGGGAACATGTCTCAATGCCTCAAGACGCTGAATTACTTTGCTCTGATAAACAGAAGCATCTCCCCAGGCCTGATCAACTGCCTCCATCCGTGCCAAAATACTGGAAGCTTGCTGGAAAGCGTGAGCAAGGTCCTCCATAAAATTTTCTGTCTCAGCACGAACTCCTGTGACCCACTTATCTGCCTCCTGTGCCATCTTCCCTAACTCTAACAAGCCACAAATCGACTCTCTGGGTATCTCAGCTGGGAGCTCTATCGCTGGAATCTCCTGTCCATGAGGACGAGACAACTGCTGCACATATCCTATCAAATCCTTATGCTCTCTTTTCAACTTCTTATACTTCCCTTCCTTTTTAAATAATCTATCCTTGAGGGCATGGTAGGAATTATCACACTCCTCTACAATTTGTGCACCTGTGGGACGTCCTAACTCTAGAGTTGTGACCACATAGTTTTCGGGTACTGCTTCATCTCGGTCACAATCAACTTGAGGCACTGCCACGTGAAAGGTGCAAGAACCATCCTCATCAGTGGATATCTTTGAAAACTTTCGTCCTCTCTTCTTTTGTGGAGGTGCGTTGATTCTGTTCAAAAACTCTTCCATTTCAACTGCTGGATCGATTTCTTCGCTGGGGCTTCTTCTCATCCTATCTCTAAGCCAATCAGGTACTGTATACTGTATATCAAATGGTTACTGTTCTTGTGCCTCTACTTCACGAACTTGTTCAACCTCGATATCATTCTGGCGAGGCTCATCGGCCTCAAGTGGCTGAGTATCTCCTGAAACTATATCATCATCATCTAAAGCCGCCTCTAACTCTTGCTGAAACTGAGGGTTAGTAGCAGTCCCCTCATCAGTCTGCTGATCATCTCTAGCAGGTGCGTTGACGCTTTGGCCAACTGACTCTCTCTGTGTTGGCTGATGATCTTCTTGTATTGCTTGCACCTAATTTAATGCATTTCTCTAATCAGCAAAGAGGGAAACCTCCTGTATGCTTGGAGAACGTGTCTCCAATGGCGTGGGTGATTCTACTACAACTCTTAGAGGTTCCAGCTGAATAGGCTCCTGTCGAACTGGCTCCTTCCTTCGAGATTCTGGACCTCGTGTGATTTGTTTCTTCCTGCTAGTGGTGGGTGTCCTGTGATCTCCCATCAAATTGTACGTCAATGCAATCGACATACCTTTCAGTTTGCTCACATGCCTGTCAACCCAAGCCCTGGTAAATATCAATACTGGGATGGAAAGTGTGTCCAAATCTGCTATCTGTGGCTCTGACCAGTACGGGAGTGGAAGTGGGGTATTTCTCACTGCCTCATAATCTGGATGGAGGACATTCATGTCCTCGCTCACCTGGTCTGGTACTGGAATTACTTCACACTCCTTGATCATACTCAATGGCAACCTAGAGAACACTCGCTTCCTGATTTCAGCTTCGTCTGATGCACCAGCCCAATAATCTTCAATGTTTGCCTTATGTTTAAACTCTTCTGACAGTACCCATCTAATGTTATTATGCGGATCATAGTGCTGTCGGCTGGTGTGATAGGAGAAGTGATAAAACTGAAGTTCACTCTCGGCTTCCCTAGCTGCTTGCAACGAAGGACACACCTCATCCGAATTACCCATGACAATCGGGAAATCCACACCTCCTTTCTTTTTCTTCTTTTGGATTTTATCGTAGGCAACCAATTGCCTAGATATCTCTAACATCAATATTCTGTTGGTTGGGTACTTAGGTAGTCTGTATGGATATGCAGAAAATCCTTGCAACCTAATGTAAGAAAATTTCGGAAATTGTATAAACCAGCACCCATACCTCTCAATCAATTCTTGGGCTTCCCTCGAGATTCTATGATGCATCCGCTCCTGAAGTGTTCTCGTGATGTGCATGGTGAAGGCATCATTGACACGCTTGTAATGAGTGGTGCTCGCCAGATGCAATTGCAGACAAGCCTCGTGAATTTTAAACTGATGAGAACCACAACCAATAGGCTCCTTGTATGAAATTCCTCTATACTTCATCATACGGGCCAGCATGTAAATAATGTAAGAGCCCATGTAAAAAGTCTTCGTTCTTCTCAAGCTCAGGAGCTGCTCGTGCAAATTTTCACTGATCATTGCGGCCCAGTCAATGTGCTCCTTCCCGTCCAGCACGAGGTTGATGTAATAGAACATCCATGGCTCAAAAATGAAATCTTGAGGGCAGCCTCCAACTCTACTCAGCATCATGATAAGATCACAATACTCCTACTTCAAGTCCTCTGCTATAATTTTCCTCGGCAGCTTCGTATGAGAAGGCTTGGGGTTGCTCATCCAGCGTGTATTGTTCGTCTCTGTACATCTCTCGAATGCAGAAGCATACAATCGCTCAGCTCGCTCCCTCGATTTGTAAACCATCTTCTTGTGCACTAGAATTCCGAAAGCCTCGCCGATAGCATCAGGAGTAAGGTTGGCGAGCACTTGACCATCTAGTGACATAATTGATCTTCGATCCTTCTCATAGCAGTTGGTGCACTCCATCATCAGCTCCGGACACTGGATAGCTAGTGGGAAACTAGCAGCTACATACAATCCGCTTCGAACAATGTTGTGTGAAGTAGTCGAAGGTTGATGATTGCCAATTCCCAGTATTTTGTTCTTGAACGCCTCCAAGTTGAAAGAGCCCAAATTGGTATCTGTCAACTTGCCCAACTTTGAAGTGAACTTTGATTCTGGCATAAATGGCTTGCTCAGCTCTTGATAACTGCTTGTCTGGATGTGCCATTGTTGTCTTTGCCATTCGTTCGTGCTTCAGCCATCTATAAAACAATGAACATTCATGAATAAATCAATTTAGAAAATAAATAAATATCTTGCAGGGCTGCCAGTCGACTTCAAGAAGTTGCAATATTATTTCTCGTTTGCGAACCTCAACTTCTTCTCCAACAAATTTTGAATTATCAACCACTGAGAAAATCTCAACAACTTTGATACTTTCAGCAACTTCAATGAGACTTATCAAACTTCTCAACTGGCTGCAGTAACTTCACTCTTGTAAATTTGCACTTCTTCAACTTCAAATCAGATTGGAAAGTTCGCACTTCTTTAGCAATATACTCTTTGAAATTTCTTCAATCAACTACAACTTCAAATTGAATCTTAGCAACTCTAGCAACTTACTTCAAGTCGTCCTTCTATAATCCTTAGCTTCAGCAACTTCAGATTTTAAAACTTAGCTTCAGCAATTTTACTTCAAGTCGTCCTTCTCAGCTTCAGAAATATGATCCTCTCAAGCTTCAGCTTCAACAATGATTTCAGATTTCAGCCTCCAGCCTCAGCAAAATTTCGAACTTCTTCAACACTTCAGCCTCAGCAACTCACTGCAACATCAGACTTAGAGCAAGTTCGAACTTTATTCAACTGTGAAAAGAAATGGAAAACTTCTCAATTCTTATAGAAAAAATCGAATTTTGGAAGGAGCTAAGTATAGCTAGTGCATTAAATTTCCACTACTCCATTTCAAGAATTCGAATTTTCCCTCTCTAGTATTTTCGACACTTGTCTTTCGACGTCTGGAATCTTATTCTTCTAGAAGTTCAACTTTGACTGAATTCACTTTCAAAAATGTTTAATTTAAATTCATCTTTTAATTCACTAACTAGAGCTCTGTCATTTAAATTCAAATTTTATTTCTCTTCAGCTCTGGAAAATTCATCTGTGAAGAACTTGATCAAAATCATGTAGGCAATTCATTTTGAATTCATCGTTCAAAGCATTTTCCTTTCAAAAACCATTTTATTCAAATTTGCCTTAGAAAATTTTAAATTCTCCCTTAGGAAAATTCACAATTTGAGCACCGATTAAATTCTTCACCCAAAAAGCATTGGTGAAGTGCAGAAGACATAGAAAACCATCTTTCATCGAAGATCATCAGTACCTAGAAGAAGATTTTCTCCAGAACTTGCAAAATCCATAGGTACACAACGAACGGGTTCATTTAAATTTTTTAAATTTTGAACCTTAGAAAATTATTTCCTTATGAAATTTAACTTGTTCCTTCACATTCGTGAACATCTTATGTTGCTTTGACTTGAGAAATTTTAATTCATCCTACAATGCCAACATCTTCTGACTCCGTCACTAGAAAATTTATTCGTGCTTCAAGAAGAATTTCACCACCTTTAAGGTCTAGGCGTATTTTCTAAGGAAGAAAATACTTTGCCTTAGAGAAATTTTAAATCACCTTGCATTTTGAGAATTTTGCCTTTGGAATTTTTTACTTCATCTTCATTCATTTTCCTGTGAGAAAAATTCATCAACTTCACATAGAAAATTTTCCTGAAAGCACATCATACTTAACATATTTTATTTTCATTTGGCAATTTCCAATGCCTTAGAAAATTTTATCACTTTGCCATATTCTCCATTTAAATCTTAGGCGCACTTCATATATCATGAGGAACATTCAACTTCACCACGCCTAGTAATATTTTCCATCTCCACTTCCAATGCCTAGCTTTAACTTTGTTTTCACCACCTTACACTCACCTTTACCACTTCAACTTGGGCGCATATTAGCATGTATGAAGGATATCATTTCAAACGCCTCCAACAAGTGACCCTTGAGCTTCCAGCTTTTGTCTTCACATGGCCACATTTGGGCGCATTTGAGCCTAGGAGGAGGATGAAAGTTTGCTGACTTGTTGACTAGCTTGAGCGCATTTAGCAAGGTGAAGAATTAGCATTTACCACACCTTCTTGTGACCTTTCATCTCCCTTCCTTTGTCTTCACATGGCCACATTTGGGCGCACTTAGGCATGCATGAAGGATTAACATTCAACGCCTCCCTTCTTTGACTTGCTGACCTCTAACCATCGGCGCATTTAGCACTTGATGGAGGACGAGTTTCTAACTTAGAAACTTTTTATGCTAGGCATGCTTGGAGGTGGGTGCATTTTACTATGTGAGGTGGACGAAGCCTTTGACCCTTTGACTTTCTTGTTAACTCCTCCTTGTTGAGCTTG
Organism: Sequoia sempervirens; assembly: GCA_007258455.2. Classification (NCBI taxonomy): domain Eukaryota; kingdom Viridiplantae; phylum Streptophyta; class Pinopsida; order Cupressales; family Cupressaceae; genus Sequoia; species Sequoia sempervirens. Next base: position 76,749 of record VDFB02142673.1, read on the forward strand.
GGCGCATTTTCATGTTGGTGAAGGATGAAATTTGTTGACTCTATGACTTTCTTGGGCACATATGAACTTGCTAGAAGGTGGGCGCATATTGGGGGTGGTGGAGGATGAAGGCTATGCCTTAGAAATTTTTCTCATCAAACTCTCAAGGTGGGTGCATTTAGCCATAGATGATGGACGAACCTTTTCCCTTGAATATTTTTCCATCAACCTCTTTCAAAGTGGGCGCATTTTGCCTAGGCTGAAGGATTTTCAACACTTTGCCATTTTTTCTTGTCTTCGCCAGTTCCTACACGCCTGCTATTTATAGTAAGTCCTTCAATTCTTGCACTTCAGAAGCTCAAATTGCTTTGAAATTTTGAATGCTGGATCTTCGCGACTTCATCAACCTGTTGACACTGCCATTCTAAGCCAACCTGCTAAAAATAGCATATTTTGAAGGTAGTTTGCTATTTATAGTAAATTCCTGCTTCTGATACCTCCACATCTCCGTTCGACTTGAAATTCAAATGGTGTGTTCCTCGTTAGGTGACTTGCCCGTTGACAGTGGTGTCTGCTGCTGACTTTCTATTTTTAGAAAGTTCTTCAAATTTTGCATTTTAAGCTGCTTTTCTCTTCGAAAGGCCGGATTTTACCCCATTTTGATTCTCCAGATGTGATTTAACTGCTGGCGCCTGATATTTGCCTTGAAATTGCTATTTTTAGTAACTTACTAAAAATAGCCATTGCCCAAAATGTCTTCAAATTTCACCTGTTGAGTGCTCGAAGTGTGGTGATTGGAGCTAGATGCTGCCTCTGCGTGATTGTCGTGTTTTTCCCTTGAATCTAGGAAACCCTAATTTTTGTGCCAGCTTGCTAAAAATAGCAAGTGTCTGATTTTCCAACCTCTGCAACTCCGTTTGACGTCGTTATTTGCGGCATGGGGTCCTCATCGCCTGTTTGACTTGTTCATGCTAAGACCTTGTAATGACTTGCTATTTTTGTCAGGTTTCTGGAGATGGTTTACTATAAATAGTAGCTGCTTGATTTTGAGACTTCCAAGGCTCCGATTGACTTGAAATTTGAATGACGTGCTCCTCACCACGTGACCTGTCTGTTGGCATCGGCACCTGATGCTGACTTTCTATTTTTAGCCTACTTCCAAAATGACTTACTATAAATGGTAAGTGCTCCGTATTTCCTCAAATTTTATCAGCAAATAGCTTGGAAGACGCTGATCGCAATGGTATACACTGGTTTTCGAAAATTCTAACTTTTTACCCCTCTTTTCGGGCCCCGAAGCTGGAAACCCTAATTCATCTTGCATGCATATCAAAAGACCTTTGTTTGTCTTCGTTTATTTTGCATTGCGATCAGCTCGTGATTCTGAAGTGCTGGGAGGCGGCTGCCGAGATGCACCTGCTAAAAATAGTAAGTTCCTAAATGAATGACCATCTCCGTTTGCATGTCATATCACTGCGAAGATCTTGAAAAACCCATAAAGAATATGACGACATGCAAAGAAAACACTGACATGCAAACCCTAAAATTAGCCCTGGAAGACTGCATTCTGAAAGTTGTTATCTCATCTTGAATGTTATACTGTCGCGAAGATCTCAGAAAACCCAGAAGGAATCCTCAGACATGCGACAAAAAACTTCGCATATAGGCCTCGAAATCTGCTCCGGACGCTGAACTGCTAAAAATAGCAAGTTGTCTGTTTCAGCTCAAATTTTGCACACAAGCAGCTTGATGTGTCCTGGACGCAGTGTGACTGTCGGAATTTCAAAAATGCTGAAAGATTGCCTGTAATTGCATACTTACTAAAAGTAGTAAGTGACTGGAATCTGATAAAATTTCAGTGGAAGCTTGCCGGGAGCACACTGACAACAATGTTAATCTCAATTTTCAATACATTCACTTTGCTTGACCTCAAACTGACCAGAAAGATGGAAACCCTAATTTCAGACTTGGTCAAATTTTACGTTTAAGCGCGCAAACGGGAACGCCCCCGGAAAGGCAGACACCAGAAAAGAGATGGAAAGAGAGAGAGGGAGACAAAACCAAAGCCAAAAGACCAGCATGGAGCAAAAATTAGGGGTCCCAATTTTGAATGGGGCGATGTGTGAAAAGGTCACAACATCACCTTCCTGAATCACTCCTCCATCAACCAACATCCGCAAGGGAGTATACATTAAAGCTTCCAAACGTTGAATAACCTTGCTTTGATAGATATGAGCATCACCCCAGGCATGATCAACTGCATCCATCCATGCCATAATGCTGGAAGCCTGCTAGAAAGCATGAGCAAGATCCTCCATAAACTTTTTTGTCTCAGCACGAACGTCGGCCACCCACCTATCTGCTTCCTATGCCATCTTCCTCAAATCCTCCAAGCCATTAACTGATTCCCTAGACAACTCGGCTGGAAGTTCAATCGCTGGATTTTCCTGCCCCCAAGGACGAGACAAATGTTGCACGTAGCCTGTCAAAGTCTTATGCTCCTTCTTCAATTTCTTGTACTTGCCTTCAGTCTTGAGCAATCCATCCTTCAGCGCCTAATAGGAGTTATCACACTCCTCAATTATCTGTGCTCCTGTGGGGTGACCTAACTCCAAGGTGGTGATCATATAATTTTCTAGAACGACCTCATCTCGATCACACTCAACTCTAGGCACAACCACATGAAGGGTGCGAGAGCCATCCTCATCTATTGAGATCTTTGAAAACTTCCTAGCTCTCTTCTTTGTCAGAGGTGAACTGATCCTACTCAAGAATTCCTCCATCTCTGCAGTTGGATCAGCCTCTTCACTAGGGCTCCTCCTCATCCTATCTCTGAGCCAATTTGGTACTACTTGTTGTATAACAAATGGCTGCTCATCCCTTGCTTCTTCTTCATGAACTTCTTCTCTAACTTCATCTTGGCGAGCCTCACTGGCTTCTATGGGCTGAGTATCTCCTGAAACTTGGGCCTCCTGCCCTGTAGCTGCATCATCCTCTAGAGCCGCCTCAAGCTCAAACTGGAAGTGTGTATCAGTAGCAATTTCTTCATCTTCCTCCTGCTGGTTATCTCTAGTGGGTGCATTGACACTCTGGCCAACGGACTCTCTTCGGGGTGGCTGATTTGCCTCCTATAACTTCTGTTCTTTATTCAACATATTTCTTTGATCAACAAATAACGAAACTTCCTGTATGCTTGGAGAACATGTCTCCAATGGCGTAGGTGACTACCACAATTTTTGGAGGCTCTAGCTGAATTGGCTCTTTCCTTCGAGGCTCTGGAGCTCGAGCAACCTGCTTCTTCTTGGTGGCAGTTGGCGTCCTATGATCTCCCATCAAATTGTAAGTCAAGGGAATTGACCTACTCTTCAACCTGTTTACATGCCGCTCAACCAATCCTCTGGTGAATATCAAGAATGGTATACAAAGTGTGTACAAATCTGAAATCTCCGGCTTTGACCAATCTGGGAGTGGAAGTGATGTGTCTCTCACTTCCTCATAATCTAGATGAAGAACATTCATGTCCTCATCCACCTGGTCTGGTATGAGAATAATCTCACACTCCCTAATCATTCTCAACAGTAGCCTCGAGAACCTCATTTTCCTGACTTCAGCCTCATCCAACGCACCAGCCCAGTAATCTTCCATATTTGCCTTGTGCCTAAACTCTTCTCACAGTATCCATCCAATATTGTTGTGGGGGTCATAATGCTGCCTGCTGGTGTGATAAGAAAAATGGAAAAATTGAAACTCATTATCAGCTTCCCCGGCTGCCTGTAGTGAAAGACACACTTCGTCTGAATTTCCCATAATGATCGGGAAGTCAAGTCCTCCCTTCTTTTTCTTTTGAATCTTATCATAGGCGTGAGTTGCCTAGATATTTCTAACATAAAAATCTTATTTGTTGGGTACTTGGGCAACCTGTATGGATATGAAGAGAACCCTTGCAGCCTGATATAAGTAAATTTCGGAAATTGAATAAACCAACACCCATACCTTTCTATTAATTCTTGAGATTTCTTTGAGATCCTATGATGAGTCATTTGCTGAAGTGACCTCGTTATGTGCATGGTGAAGGCATCATTGACTCGCTTATAATGGGATGTGCTTGTCAGGTGCAACTGCGGACAAGCCTCATGAATTTTGAACTGATGAGAGCCACATCCAATTGGCTCCTTCTATGATATTCCCCTATACTTTGTTATACAAGCCAACATGTAGACAATATATGAGTCCATGTAAAACGTCTTTTTCCTCCTCAAACTCCGGAGCTGCTCATGCAAATTGGCACTAATCACCACTACCCAATTGATATGTTCTTTTCCTTCTAGTACGAGGTTGATATAATAGAACATCCAAGGCTCAAAGATAAATGCTTGAGGATAGCCTCTAACCCTGCCGAGCATCACAATCAGGTCACAATACTCCTGCTTCAAATCATCTGATATTATTTGCTTCGGCAACTTCGTGCGAAAGGGCTTGGGCTTGTTCATCCAGCGAGAGTTTATCATATCAGCACATCTCTCGAATGTCGAGGCATACATCCACTCAACACGTTCTCTTGCCCTGTAAATCATCTTCTCATGTGATGGGATTCCAAATGCCTCGCCAATAGCTGCAGGCGTGAGGTTGGCGAACAACTTGCCATCCGGTGACGTGATAGTCCTTCGGTCTGGATTGTAATAGTTAGCACACTCAATAATCAGCTTTGGACACTGAATTGCTAGTGGAAAACCAGTAGCTGCATACAATCCACTCCTGACAATATTGTGAGAAGTGATCGAAGGACGATGGCTTCCAACTCCGATCATTCGACTTTTGAAAGCCTCCATGTTGAAAGAACCCAAATTCGTGTCAACCAACTTGCCCAACTTCGAAGAGAATTTCGACTCCAGTAGGAATGACTTGCTCAGCTTCTTGATAATAGCCTGCCTGGACGCATTTGCCTTGTTGGATTCAGCATTTTTTTCTTTGCCGGTTGCTCTTACTTCAGCCATCCTCAACTCCTCTTGCAACAACTTTGAACTTTCAATGCTTAGAAAATTTTCCATGCAAGCTTTAGCAACTTCAACACTAAGAGAAAATCGACCAACTTCACTTCAACCACTTCTCAGCACTTAGACCTTTTCAACTTCGCACTCTTCAAATTTCAGCTTCAACACGTGAATTACGACTCCGCCTACACAAAGCCCGTGCAATCTTCAAAGGAGCAGCGAAAGGTATTCAAATTATGACTTAGCATGCACGTACCATCAGGACGACGCATACAAACACGTGAATCACAATCAAAGTTAAGCTTGTAATGTTTTCTAGTTGACCACACAAGGCAAACTTGTCGTCAGCAAGCTGTTAGTGGTATGGATTAAAACGAACTTGCCTTGATCAACACCACAAATCTACAACTAACATCTACTTGCATGAAAATAAGTACTCTAATCTAAGCTACTACTTGAAGTCAAAGGGATGAAGAAATCTTGCTAGCTGCTCATAACAAAGACAAATTCACCATCAATGAAAGCTTCTTTTTATCATGATAGTTTTCACAACAATCTCTTACAAAGTTTTCAAAGGAAAAATTTTCCTTCTCCAAACTATGCTAAGCTATCAAACTCTCTCTGCTCTAACAAAATGTCTACTCTCTACTAATCTAGTATCTAATCTAATGATCTTGTACAAATGAGGGGGGATGCCCCTTTTATAGATAGCCCAGTCCAATGTACGACTCATATTACAATCAAATGAATTGCTCAGATTAAGCCACATCGGCCCTAACCCTAAAAACAACCAGAATGGGGAGTGGTACAATAAATGAATCACAAGATTCCCACTCACTCCCAAAATAGCAAAGGCAATTAATTCCCACAATCAGTCTTCCAGAAGGTCGTCATCTAGAAGTGTGTTTCCATTCTCCTTCTCTTTGGCTGCAAAATCAATGAATCTGGTGAGCACAGCTTCAACCTCCTGAACTGAGATAGGCGGGATGTGATCAAGCTAAAACTCTAACATTGTAATTGCCTGCCCATGCCATGTACAAAATTTTCTCCAGGCAACTAAAGCATCCTGTGTATTCTGAAAAATACTGGAGAAAGTGGAGGTGTTCTCAAAGTCGTTCTGAACAAAATTCTTCACCTCCAAAAAGAAAGGTGGCAACCTACTCCTCAAGCCATCAGCAGTCACCTCTCATCAAAGTTCAGCCTCCTAGCAAAGATTGCCTCCAAGGTGTTCAAGACTCCATCAATAATGTCTATCATAGCCTTCCTGACTCTAACTGAATCCGCTTGTGCTACATCAAAGAAACCACAACCCGTGACTACTGAAGAGTACCAGCCAGTAAAATTGTACCTATCACCCTCTTGAATCACTCCTCCATCAATCAACATCTGCAAGGGAGTATGCATCAAGGCCTCCAGACACTGAATAACCATGCTTTGATAGACATGAGCATCACCCCAGACCTAATCGACTGCCTCTATCCGTGCCATAATGTTGGAAGCTTGCTGATAAGCATGAGCGAGATCTTCCATAAACTTTTTTGTCTCTGCACAAACACCTACAACCCATTTATCTACCTTCTGTGCCATCTTTCTCAAATCTTCCAAGCAACTAATTGACTCTCTAAACAACTTGGTTGGAAGCTCAATCATCGGAATCTCCTGTCCACAAGGACGAGACAAATGCTGCATGTAGCCAATCAAAGTCTTATGCTCCTTCAATTTTTTGTACTTGCCTTCAATCTTGAGCAATCTGTCCTTAAGCGCCTGATAGGAGTTATCACACTCCTCAATAATCTGTGCACTTGTGGGGCGACCTAACTCCATGGTAGTGATCATATAATTTTCTGGTATAGCCTCATCTCGATCACAATCAACTCTTGGCACGGCCACGTGAAGAGTGCGAGAGCCATCCTCATTTGTTGAGATCTTCGAAAATTTCCTAGCTCTCTTCATAGTTGTGTTGTGACCTTTTCACACATCGCCCCATCGCAGATGGGGACCCCCTAATTTTCGCTTCATTCGGGTCTTTTGGTTTGGGTCTTCTGGTCAGACTCTCTCCGGTCTGATCTTTTCTTTCTGTCTAGTGTACTTACCATTTGACCTAGGTTTGAATTTTGGCTAAGTCTGGAGTGTTTACTAGCGAATTAGGGTTTTACATCTTTAGACTGCTTTGAGGTCAAAATACGTTGATCGATCAACTTCTGAGCTCAGCACTGCTGTTAGAATGCTTCCAGCAAGCTCCCCCTGAATTTTCACTGAATTCTGCCAATTTTCTATTTTTAGTGTCAGTTTAGGGTTTGTTTCTCAAGATTTTCACATTCTGGCAACTGCATTACATTCTGAACACGTTGAACTCATCACTGGCAAAATTTGAGCAGAAACGAACGACTTGCTATTTTTAGCAGTTTAGTTTTGGAAGCCGATTTCAGGGTTTGCACGTTGAGTTTTTATATGCATGTCCGGAGATTCTTTGTTGGTTTTTCGAGACCTTCGCAGTGATATGACATGCAAGGCAGAACGACGACTTTCAGCGCTCAGCCTTCGGAGGCAGATATTAGGGTTTGCATGCATATTTTCTTAGTGCATGTCGACATATTCTTTCTGGGTTTTCCAAGACCTTCGCAACGATGTAACATGCAAACAAAACTGGTCACTTTTCATAAACTTGCTATTTTTAGCCAATGCTTGCATGTTGGTGAGTTTTTTGGGGTTTTCAAGATCCCTCGGGCAGTGTGACATGCAAAATCATCTGGCAATCGATCGGTCACCTTTTCAGCCACTTTCTATTTTTAGCAGGTACCACTCTGGCAGCTGCCCAACACTTCAGAATTGCAAACACAGTAACATCTAGTTGAAATGGAATTGAATGAAGCTCATTTGAGACACATGCAAGATGAATTAGTGTTTCGGGCTTCGAGACCCGAGGTGAGGTGTTAAACATCGAAATTTCCAAAATCGAAGTATCCCACTATAATTAGTATCCTTTAGGGAGTCTGCTAGCAAAATTTGAGGGCAATCGAGGCACTTACTATTTTTAGTAAGGTGTTCCTGACGCAGGCTATAAATAGAAAGTCAATCTCAGGCGTCAATGCAGATAGGCAAGTTTACCAACAAGGATCACCGCATTCAAATTTCAACTCGAACGAAGCTAAGGAAGTCTCAGAATCAAGCAACTGCTATAAATACTAAGCCACTTCAAAGCATGCCATGAATAGCAGGTCATCACGAAATCTCAATATGAACGGGTCAACACATGCGATGAGGACCCCTTGGCGCGAATTTCAAGACAAACGGAGTTGCAGAGAATGGAAAATCAGACACTTGCTATTTTTAGCATGCAGAAATAGAGGAATTAGGGTTTCCTAAATTCAAGGGCAAGACACGACAGTCAGGCAGAGGCAACATCCAGCCACGGTCGTTACACTTCAGGCATTTAGTACGTAAAATTTGAAGACATTCTGAGCAATTACTATTTTTAGCAGGTACAGGCAGGCACCTGACACCAACAGCTTAACCACGTCCCGAGGTGCGAAGCAAAGCAAAATTAGGCTTTTCAAAGTCAGAAGTCAGTTGAAAGCACGAAATTTGAAGAACTTTCTAAAAATAGAAAGTCAGGGCAAATTAGGGTTAGCAAGAGAAAATCATCCTAAATCTGGCAAAGGGCATGAAATTCGAGAAAACTGATAAATTTTCAAGTCCAGCATCAAAGCTTGCTTTAAAAGGCCAAAGACAGATGAAAATTTTACTAAGTGTTGAAACTGGAAGCTCACATGGTTATTTGCGCCCATCATGTAGGGAGAAGTTGATAAAAGTTCCTAAGTGTCAAAATTGAAAGTTGCCCCTGCCAAGTGCGCCCTTGAGCTTGAAGACTAGAAATTTTCTAAGTGACAAGAATTTGAAGTCCAGGGGTGGATTTGCGCCCAAAGTCATGAAGGTGGGTTAATAAATTTGACTAAGGCAAAGATTGGAAGCCCAAGCATTGAAATGCGCCCTTGAGCTTAGAGTGACAAAATTAAAAGCTTAGTCTATCATTTGCGCCCCAAACTCAAAGCAACCCCTCTCATATGCGCCCTTGAAGTTCAAACTTTGACTAAGGCACACAAATTAAAAGCTCACATGGTTATTTGCGCCCATCATGTAGGGAGAAGTTGATAAAAATTCTAAGTGTTATAAATTGAAGTAGCCCCCCCTATGTGCGCCCTTGGGTAGATATGACTTGAGAAATTTTCTAAGTGTGAAATATTTGAAGGAGCACCCCCAGAATGAGCCTAGGCAAGAGAACACAACAAAGAGCTGCTAATTGGAAGTAAGAGACATGATATGCACCCCCCTTTTGACTTGGAAGATTTTGTCTAAGTCATTAAAATTAAAAGCACATACCTCCATTTGCGCCTAAGAGCTTGAAGAGCAAAATTTTATTAAATGTTCAAAATTGAAACCCCAGATTTGCGCCTTACTTTGAGAGGCTAGGGGTTTGAAATTTGGCTAAGGCGTTAAATTGAAACCTCAGGTAGTGATTTGCGCCCAAGTTAGATATTCTAAGTGTTGAAAGTGAAAGCTTACCCTTGATGTTGCGCTTGGAAGAAAATCAAAGGCGTGTGATTTAAATTTAAGGCAAATAAAAAAAGAAGTTAGGAAGTCCATGTGTGCCTAAGTCAAAAGGGGAAGATTAAAGAATAAACTAAGAGGCGTTGGAAATAAAAGCCTAACATATCATGTGCGCCTTAGTTAAAGGGACAAGTAAATATTAAATGTTTGAAGATTAAAGTTTCCTCACTTTTAATTGCATTTGGCATGATATACAAAAGATCAAATGAGGATTTTTATAAAATTCGAAGGCGTTTAAATTTTTCCAAAAGCAAGATTGAAGATAAAAATTAAAGGCGTTGGAAGTAATAAATTTCTCTAAGCGAATAAAGTGAAATTCATCTAAGACAGAGAAATTATAATTATTTTCCTAAGCTTAAATTAAGTTCCCCTTTAATTCGGACCCATGAAGTTTTAAAATTCGGAAGATTTTAATCGTGGGGAATTTATTTCGGAATTATTATGGACGGAAAATAAATCGTGCCTAGCCATTTTAAAGTGCTGACGTTGCTCTTTCACGGACGCTGGTGAAATAAATTAAATGGCATCTAAATTAAATTTTATATTTTAAATATGCCATTTTAAAAACAGTGAGATTATTTTGAACCAAAGTAAAATTTTATTTTTTTTCTCGAAGTAACTGGCAGTCGAGAGGGAAATTTTAAATTCAAATTGAGGAAAGAATCTCCCGGAATAGCAAATTGCTATGACAACTGTAAGACGAATGAAATATTCTCTTTTAAATTTAGAAAATGTCTAAGTCATGATGAAGAGAATTAATGGCATTTGCTAAAATGAGCACCAGCTTTCAGTTATAAAACTTCGAGGATTTTCATTTTCATTTCACAAGATTCGAAGTTGAGATTTATGCTGAAGAGCTGAAGGTTTTCGTTGTGAGGCTGATTTATTTCTTTGAAAGTTGAAAGTTGAGAGTTGTTGGAGAAGTCGATTTATTTCTCTAAAGTCGAAATTGCTTGGAGTTGCTGGAGATTGATTTTCTGGATTGTTGGAAGTCGAAATTACTAGAAGTTGCTGAGATTAAAAATTTCTGAAGTAACGAAGTTGCTGAGACTCGAAGTAAAATCTGAAGTATAAGCTGCCGAAGTTGAGAAATTTATTTCTCCAAGTTGCTGAGAAGAGGTGAAGTTTAAACTTTTTTTCGAAGTTGTTGAAGCTTGAAATATTTTCTCAAGTTGACACTGCTGAAGTTGATTTCTTCTGGAGAGTTGAAATTATTGTGGTTGCAAATTGCCGAAGTTCGAAGTTTTAATTTTCGAAGTTTAAATCTCTCGAGGTTTGAAGTTGGAGTTATACTGCTAAAGCTATTGATTTAAATTTATTTTTGCAGCCAACTCCATTTGCCAGCCATCTCGCGAAGTTTTTATTTTAAAAAGTTTGAAGTGTAATGTTTGCTTCTCGTTTTACAGATGGCTAAAGGACGAAGCGCTGATGTTGCTGGAACAAGCAAAGCTGGACCTAAGGCTAGAAACAATGAAGCTATCAAAGAAAATGCCTCCAGGCAGGCAATCATCAAGAGCTTGAAAAAATCTTTTATTCCGGAGTCAAAGATCGTGTTGAAGTTCGGGAATTTGACGGACACCAACCTCGGGTCTTTCAACCTCGAGGCCTTCATGCGAAGGATATATGGGCAAGGCGGCAATCCTCCGACGGAAGTATTGCACAACATTGTGAAGAGCAGATTATATGGAGCAGCCGGGTTCCAACCAGCAGTTCGGTGTCCAAAGCTGATTATGGAGTGCACAAACTTCTACAATTCAGACCATCAGACGATTGTTTCTCCGGATGGCACATTGTTGGCCAACCTCGCACCTGATGCAATTAGCGAGGCATTCGGGATCCTGGTTACAGATAAGATGTTATACAAATCTAAGGAAAAGGCTGATAAGATGTATGCCACATCTTTCGAGAAATGTGTTAAAAGAATCAACACCACCTGGATGAGAAAGCCAAAGCCTCCTGGCGCCAGGCTGCCAAAGCAAATAATCTAAGAGGAGCTAAAGTAGGAATACTGTGATATAATCATGTTGCTCAGTCAAGTTAATGGCAGCCCACAGGCATATGTGTTTGAACCATGGATGTTCTTCTATATCAGCGTGGTGCTCAAAGGAAAAGCAGATGTAGATTGGGCACAAATGATAAGTGATAACATCAATGAACAGTTCGAAAATCTAAAGAGAACGAGGACGTTCTACATGAGTTCGTATGTTATCTACATGCTAGCTCGGATGACAAAATACAGGGGGTTGGCATACCTGTTGTGACCTTTTCACACATCGCCCCATTCAAGATGGGGACCCCCTAACTTTGCTCCGTTCCGGTCTTTTGGCTTGGGTTTTCTTCTCTCTCTCTCGCTCTGTCTCTTTTCTGGTGTCCGTCTTTCAGGGGGTTGTGTCCGTCATTGAGCTTAAACGCGAAAATATTGGCCAAGTCTAAAATTAGGGTTTCATCTTTTCTGGTCAATTCAAGGTCAAGTAGAGTCAGTAAATTGAAAATTGAACTTAACGTTGTTGTCAGCAGACATCCAGCAGGCTTTCAGCAAAATTTCAACAGATTCCGAGGTACTTACTATTTTTAGTAAGTGTGAAATTCAGGGCAATTCGTCAGCTATTTTGAGATTCCGACAGTCACACGGCATTCAGAGTATATCAGACTGCTTGCATGACAAATTTGAGCGAAAACAGACAATTTACTATTTTTAGCAGTCTGGCTTCCGGAGCAAATTTCAGGGTGCAGATGCAGAGTTTTTCTTTGCATGTCTGCATATTCCTTCTGGGTTTTTCAAGACCTTCGCAACGATGTAACATGCAAAGTGAGATGACAACTTTCAGGATTCAGCCTTCCGAGGCTATTTTTAGGGTTTGCATGTCGGGGTTTCTTTTGCATGTCGAATGATTCCTGATGGGTTTTTCAAGAGCTTCGCGATGGTGTGACATGCAAACGGAGATTCCCACTCAGTAAGGAACTTGCTATTTTTAGCAAGTAATGTCGGCGGCCGCCACCCGGTTCCGATTCCGAGTGATGTAATGCCACGAAACGAGCAAAGCGAGTTCATTTGATGCATGCAATGCAAGTTAGGGTTTCCAGCCAGAGCCTAAAAATAGGCATCAAAAGTCAAAATCTTCAAAATCCGATGTAAACCACTGCGATCAGCATCCTTTAGGCTATCTGCTGGTGAAATTTCAGGTCAAACGGAGCACTTACTATTTATAGTAAGTCAGATTGGAAACATGCTAAAAATAGTAAATTAGCTGCACGCGTCAGTGTCAGCAGTAAGGTCACGTGGTGAGGGTCGCCTCATTCAAATTTCAACTCGATCGGAGCATGGGAGCTATCAGAAACATGGGCTTACTATTTATAGTAAGCCACCTTCAGAAACAGGCTAAAAATAGCAGGGTGACTAAAAGTGGCAATGCTGACAGGTTGATAAGATTATGAAGAAGCTATGTTTAAAATTTCAAGTCAATCTAAGCTTCAGAAGTGCAAATTCAGAGAACTTACTATAAATAGCAGGGCACGTAGGCTAGCGAGGATGATGAAAATTTGTCTAAGTCTGGAGTCTCGTCCAGCAGGCCTGGCAAAATGCGCCCATCTCAGCTAGAGGCATGAAAAATTTCTAAGTGTGAGTTCATCCTTCACACAGGGCAAAATGCGCCCAAGGCAGGAAAAGTCAAAGAAAGTCAAAGATGTTTATCCTGCAGCAGGGGCAAAATGCGCCCAACAGGAAGGAGAGAAAAGTTGAAAAAAGTTTCTAAGGCATGAGAAATCCGCCACCCCCTCCTAAATGCGCCCATCCTGTAGCAGGGGTGAAATGCGCCCAAGGTTACAAGGAGTCAACAGGGTCAACATTTCTTATCCTCCTCAAAGGGCAAAATGCGCCCAAATACATGCATGTGAAGACGAAATTTGGAAGCTGAAGGGTCACTCCAAGGCGTTTGAAAGTCTCATCCTCCTCCTACATAGAAATGCGCCCATGTTTGGATGTGAAAAGTAATTAAGGGTGGTAAGTGGGATGAAAGTTTTCCCAAAGCGTGGTGAAAGATGGTAAGTATTAGGCGCGCCAAGGGTGGAGAGTGTTGAGGATGCTTCCCTAGGCGTGGTTTTTAAATTTCCTCTCAAAGTATGATATGCGCCTAAGGTTATAAAGGGTTGGAAATTTTCCTAAGGCGTTGAGGGTGATGTGTGTGTTAGAGAATATTTGAAGGTGTTGAGAATAAAATGCTAAGTGAAGTGTACGCCTATGTTGAAGGGAGTTATAAGATGTTAAAATATTTTCTAAGGGGTGAAGTGTGAAGTGTGGAAACAAAATTGCTAAGGCGTGATTTTTTCCTTAAGTGTGCTAGGCGCCTCAAGGGGAAATAAAATATTTTCTAAGTGTTGAAAAATTTTCCTAGGCGTTGGAATATTTTTCCAAGTGTGGAGTGAAATGCAAATGGCAAGTGAGAAGTAAGGCGTGCCTGACGAATAAAATTTTTCTAAGTGAAGATGATACTTCTCTCGCTGGTAGATGATCAAAAATTTTCTAAGGCAAAGTTCTCAAAATGCAAGATGATTTTAAAGTATTTTCTAAGGCAAATTATTTTCCCTTGGAAAATACGCCTTGAGATCAGAGTGAAAATTTTCCGAAGCAAGAGCAACTTTTCTCAGTGATGGAGTCAGAAATGCAAGATGAATTCAAGTTCTTCAGTTTGGGGCAACACAGGATGATCACAGGCGAAGAATCAATTTAAAATGGTGAAAATAATATTTTCTAAGGCTCAAAATTAAAAAATTAAATGAACCCGTTCGTTGGGTACCCATGGATTCGAGACATTCTGAAGAAAATTTGCTTCTGGGTACTGAACATTTGCGATGATGAATGGATTTCCAAGTCTTCTGAGCTTCGCCGACACCTTTTCAGTGAGGAATTTAATCAGTGCTCGAATTGTGAATTTTCCTAAGGGAGAATTTTAAATTTTCTAAGGCAAAAACGAATAAAATGTGCTTTCAAGATGAATTTTCTTCGAACAGTGAGTTCAAGAGAAGTTGCTTAGATAATTTTGATTAAATTCTTCGAGGATGAATTTTCCAGAGCAGAAGAGAGTTAAAATTCAAATTCCAGTAACAGAGCTCCGGCTGGTGAGTAAAAAAAAAAAATGATGAATTAAATTAAATTTTCGAAAGAAAAATCCAAAACGCCAGTCAAAGTCAAGTTTCTAGAAGAATAATATTCCCGACGACTGGAGACAAGTGTCAGAAACACCAGAGAGGGAAAAATTTGAATTCTTGAAGTGGAGTGGTGGAGTTTAATGGCACTGGCTAAAATTAACTTCTTCTAGAATTCGAGTTTTATAAAATGGAGAAGTTTTTCACTTGTTTTCACAGTTGAAGAAGGCGAACTTGCTCTGAGAGTGAATTGTTGCTTGAAGAGTTTGAAATCTGAATGTTGTTGAGTTAAAAAGGGACGCCTTAAGTTGCTGGAGAGCTTGAAGGAATTCGAATTTTGCTAAGGAATTGAGTTTGCTGAAGGGGCGCACTTGAAGGTTGATCAAATTTGCAGTTAAAAGAGGTACGCCATTGCTGGTTAAAGGAGTATTTGCTGAAGATTGAGGTTGCTTGTGAGAGGTACGGCTTTGCTAGTGTTGAGGCTGAAAATTGAAATTTGCTTAAGCTTAGTTGAAGTTGCCAATAAAAGAGGCGCCTTGAAGTGAAAAGTACAAACTTGCTAAAGTGTGAGATTGCTGATTGCTGATACGAAGTCATAGAAGTTTAAATTGCTGATTGCTGATAGTGAAGTGAAATCATCAGAGTTCACTTAGAAATCTGTTCTAAGTGTTGGAATTCGAATTTATTCAAGAGAAGCTGAGGTTTGCAAACACGAGAGTTATTGCAGCTTCTAGAATTCGACTGCAGCCCCTACAGTGCCTTATTTTATTAAATTTAATTGCTGATGAATGTTTGTTATGTTGCAGATGGCTGAAGCGAGGACAACCGGAAAGGACAATGGTGCCTCAAGACAAGCTATGATCAAGAAGCTGAGCAAGACATTCATGCCAGAGTCGAAGTTTATTTCAAAGCTGGGAAAGTTGACGGACACTAACCTGGGCTCTGTCAACCTGGATACCTTCAAGAATAGGCTGTTTGGAATTGGAAGTCATCGGGCTTCAGCTACTTCGCACAACATCTTCCGAAGTGGGCTATATGCAGCTGCTGGTTTTCCGCCAGCTATTCAGTGTTCGGAGCTGATAATGGAGTGCGCTAACTGCTACGAAAAGGAACACCGGTCTATCATGTCACCAGATGGCCAAGTGCTTGCCAATCTTACTCCGGCAGCCATTGGTGAAGCTTTCGGGATCCCGGTGCACAGGAATATGATTTACAAGTCCAGGGAGCGAGCAGAGCGGATGTATGCTTCTGCTTTCGAGAGGTGCATGGATACAATTAACACTCACTGGATGAGCACTCCAAAGCCATCTCGTGCGAAATTGCCAAAACAGATCATAGCGGAGGACCTGAAACAAGAATACTGTGATCTTATCATGATGTTGAGCAGGGTTGGTGGTTGCCCACAGTCCTACATTTTTGAGCCTTGGATGTTTTATTACATCAACCTGGTGCTAGAAGGCAAGGATTATGTCAATTCGGCTGAGATGATCAGCGATAATATACATGAGCAGCTCCTGAGCCTGAGGAGGACTAAAACGTTTTACATGAGCTCCTACCTTATTTATATGTTGGCACGGATGACGAGGTACAGAGGGATTTCTTACAAGGAACCCGTCGATTGTGGCTCCCACCAGTTCAAAATCCATGAGGCGTGTACACAGTTGCACCTGTCGAGCACAACCTACTACAAACGTGTCAACGATTCATTCACCATGTACATCACGAGGCTGCTTCAGGAGAGGTTACATCACAGAATCTCTAGAGATGCTCAAGAGCTGATTGAAAGGTATGGGTGCTGGTTTATTCAGTTTCCAAGATTTTCATACATTAGGCTGCAAGGATTTTCTTCATACCCGTATAGGCTACCTAAGTACCCGACAGATAGGATAATAATGCTAGAGGTATCCAGGCAATTGCTTGCCTTTGATAAAATCCAAAAGAAGAAAAAGAAAGGAGGGATAGAGTTTCCAATTGTGATGGGCAACTCGGATGAGGTGTGTCCTTCGATACAGGCAGCTAGAGAAGCTGAAAGTGAGCTTCAATTTTACCACTTCTCATATCATACAAGTAGACAACACTATGACCTGCATCATAACATCAAATGGGTGTTGTCAGAGGAATTCAAACATAAGGCCACCATAGAAGATTATTGGGCTGATGCAGTTGATGAGATTGAAGTAAGGAAGAGAATGTTTTCTCGGTTGCCGATTACTCTGATCAGGGAGTGTGAGGTTGTTCCAGTTCCGGACCAGGTCAGTGAGGATATGGATGTTGTTCACCCGGATTATGCAGCTGTTCGGGATACTCCACTTCCACCTATAGTTTGGTCAGAGCCCGAGGTTGCTGATTTGGATACTCTTTCCATCCCAGTTATGACATTCACCAGGGCATGGGTTGATAGGCGAGTAAGCAGATTGAAGAGTAGGTCAATTGCCTTGACTTATAATATGATGGGAGAT
>VDFB02142673.1:94027-127801 GCA_007258455.2 Sequoia sempervirens
TTAGGGCTGAGGTGGCACGATTCTGGCCACTCTATTGATTGTAACCCTAGCCGTCTTTTGGGACTTGGCTAGCTATAAAAGGTGGAGTCCCCTCATTTGTAATCTCATTAAGAGTAGAGAGCGTTAAGTCGAGTAGACATTGAGAGCATTAGAGAGCTAGATAGTGCATTGTAGAGCATTTTTGCATAATTTATGGAGAGAAAGTTTTTCCTTTGAAAACTTTTGAAGAAGATATTAATGACACATTTTATGATAATAGATCTTTCATTGATGATGGAATTCGTCTTGTCATGAAATGCTAGCAAGGTTTCTTCTTCCTTTCATATCCAAGTAGATTAAATTCATGCAAGTAGCTTACTTCGGTGTGTGGTGTTTTATTGAGATAGCTTCGCTTTATTCCACACCACTAGCGGCTTGTTGATGATAAGTCTGCCTTGCGTGGTCAACTGGAGATTATTTTGTGTTTAACTTCGGTTGTGGTTTACATACTTATATACGTCGTCCTGATGGTGTATGTATGTTAAATTATAACTTGAACATCTTTTGCTGTTTCCCTTGAAGATTGCACCGATTTTACTGAGGCTGTCCGACGGAGGCCAGGTGAAATCCGGTTGAAGTCTATTAAAATGAAGCTCCACATATCCTGCATTTAGAATAGAACATAAACTTCTTAGGCCCTATTTAAATTCAGTTCATTTCCGGTTAGAATTAGGAAACTTGCGCTCACCTGCCAAATCATTTGAATCACACGAAAACCCTTAGTCTACTGTTTGTTGTTAGCCGCCGAACAATTGTGTAGGTCCCCTTGAAAATACCAGCAATATCACATCGAGCCAAACTGAGCCTATTCGCACTTAAGGAACATTGGAGTTGAACGCACGAACTTTCTGGCAATCTTAGCGTGCGGAATACTTTGATCAAGAGAGAATAGGGAAGCCATTGGTAACTTTATTCTGTGTTGGTGCGGTCTCAAAAACCACGTCAACAGAACTGGCGCTAGAAGGAGGGCGAACGCGAATAACAGCGACAGCATACAGTTGTGTTGAAGTAGAAAGGGTTTGAAGTACAAAATTTCTATTGGAGAAAATTATCAGAAGTCAAGATGGTGTTCTCTCAGAGTTGAACAATCTCACGCGCTGCCCATAGAAGAAGCAGTACATCCTGGATCGTATCACTTCATTTTCGCCAGACAAGTTGAAGAGAATCTTGAGGTCTACGCCCAGTTCATATAAAGACTTTGTGGGGTTAGAATTGCCTACAAGAGCAAGGAAGAAGAAAGAAAGTCATTCAAGCGAAGAAGTCAAGTCAAGTGAAAATTTTTTATCAAACGAAGAAGTTCAGCCAAGCGAAGAAAGCGGAGAAGAAATTCCAAGCTTATTCAGAACTCCACCTATTGCTTCGAGGTTTGCTCAGCCGAAACAAGTTCAAGCTGTTGTACAACAATCAGCCCAAGTTATTGTATATCAAAGGCGACTACCAGTTCAAGCAATGGCTCAACCAGGAGGTCAACCAGGAGGTCAGCAAGGAGGTCAACCCGCGCCAAACGGTGCTACATGGTTGGTTACCAACCCATCTCCGCTAGAGTTTCAAGACTACCATGAGATGCCAAAGAATCCTGAAATTTTTTGTCCAAAGTTCATTGCCAATAATGTTAACTACACAGCCGAGGACCACATCAAGATGTTTGAAGGTCACCTACGCAATAGGCAGATTGGATATGCAGACGTGGCTTGCCGCCTATTCCCATATTCTTTGGGAGAAGAGGCTCATTTTTGGTTCATTCACCTACCCGTAGGGTCTATAAGAACATGGGAGCAGATGAAGGAGGCCTTCATCGGAAAATTTGGTATACCAGCCACCCCTG
This sequence comes from Sequoia sempervirens, assembly GCA_007258455.2. Classification (NCBI taxonomy): domain Eukaryota; kingdom Viridiplantae; phylum Streptophyta; class Pinopsida; order Cupressales; family Cupressaceae; genus Sequoia; species Sequoia sempervirens. Next base: position 95,892 of record VDFB02142673.1, read on the forward strand.
TAGAGCTTTATCGTCAATTTGCGGAAGTAAGAAGACAAGACAAAGAGCCCATCCATGCATTCAACAATAGGTTCCAAAAGGCCCTCAATAGGTTACGCACTCCTTATGTCATTGATGACGCTCGAGAAAGCTACTATTCAGCACTTGATCCTTTGACTGCAATGTTCGTAAGATCTCACCCCACTCCAGCAAATATAAATCAAGCTTACGCTAAAGCTGTTGAAGTAAGTCAAGGTTTAGGACAGAATATAACTGGGCCCGTACTCTACACCGGCCTGGCTACAACAAACAATCAAATGCCAATGTTCGGCTCAACATGGAATCAACAAGTTCCGGCATTAAATGCGATCCCACAGCCAGCTTATCAAGTTCAAGCACCATCAAGTCAGTTAGTTCTCCATCCTGGGATGCCTTTGTCCCAGACGCAAGTCCCACAGCCTGTTTATCTCCAAAACACAGTGCCACCAGTGAAAACTTCAGAGGAGAAAGATGAAATGAAAGATTTGATAGAACAAGTGAGGAGGCTGTCAGCTGAGGTAACTCACCTCAAAAATCAAAATAATCAGACACAAGCTATGCCACGAAATTATCAGGCACACCAAGGTGCTAACCGAGGATATCAAAATAATCCTCCAAGTCATCAGGATACCCATCAAGGATATAGTCATGAAAACAGTCATGGGTATAGGAACAATAATCAAGGATTTCAGAGGAGGTCCTGGAATACTGGGCCCAACAATGGAGGTGTCCCATCACCATTGGACAATCCGCCACCTCCCGAAAATCGTCCTGCAGATAGAGTTTATATGGCCGAAAATCCCTCATCAGGATGGTGTAGGTTACATAACACGAACCAGCACTCTGAGCTTCAGTGTCACGAATTCCAAGTAGTGGCTGGCATTCTCAAGAGTGAGGCAAGTAATACAGGAGCCTCAGAAAACCCTCCAATCACAGGATATGAATTAGTCCCAGCACCTAGATATGATCAAGCATTGATAATAGAAGATTGCAATGTCCCACCTGAGTTTCTGAGTTATACGCCCCCACCAGTTAATCACCAATTTCCATCAGCTTCATCAAACGCTCCCGTGGGGATGCCAAAGTTTCAAGTACCATCAGAAGTTCACGCCACGTATGCATCACCAGAAGAGTCTCTTTATAGAGATAGTTATGTTTTTCCGCCTCTCAACAGCAGCGTGTTGGTGGAAGGAAGAGGAGAGGTACAAGCTTTTCAAACATCCGGAGGAGCGACACCCAAAGTGTATCAGAGGAATTACCATCAACAGCGTGAGCCTCTAACTTCATCGGTGCCTCCAAATAATTTTGCAACTCCACCACATCCCAACGCAAGCAACAACCCAGGTTTACCAAGAGATTCCCCAGAGTACAGGCGGCAGAATGCAGTGCAAGGCGGAGGAGGACAACAAGTTATTCAGCAGCCAGTTCATCAAGTTGGGCGAGAACCAAAGGAGAGTCTTCCTAGAGAAGACGTGAAAAGACTTGGCTCTTATGTGTTAGAAGAGTTCAAAAGGATGAAGGTTAGTCTCTCCTTACATGAGTTGATGAAGATTTCAGAGGTTCGAGACACAATTTTGAGAAGTGTGTATGAAACGCCTATTGTGAAGGATACTTCCCAAGAAATATCTAGTTCATCAAGAAATTCCCCTGTGGACACACAGTCTCGTCCTGTGCAGAGTGCAAATATGGTAGAAGAAGTGCCTCACGCGCCATTTGACACTTGGGAGGCTCCGCAACAGCCTCAGAATTTCATAGGTATGGTACAGGGTTCTTCAAACGCTCCTGAAAAGTCATGGATTGAAGATAAAAGGAAACGGTTCAATATTCCTGCGGAGCAGAAGCAAAAACAAGAGCAAACGCGGAATCCAAAAGAGGTTGTTCAAGACAATCAATTTCAATCAAGTAGAAAAGATGAAAGGGAGAATGCCTCAGCAAATGAAAGGAAGAAGCCAGTGGTATTTTATCAGGGAAGGGATGAGCCAGCCCCGTTTCTTGTTTCAGTCAGAATTTTTGGAAAGTTACTACACAATTGTTTGATTGATTCCGGTGCATCAAGTAACGTCATGCCTTTGAAGGTATGTCAGGCGTTAGGTATAATCCCGCTCAAGACCAACAAGAAGGTGACTCAGCTGGATAAGACTGAAGTTCCAGTTGTAGGGGAATTAAATGGTATTCATATGCAGCTAGCGGCGGATCCCAGAATTCAGAGTCGCATCGACATATCAGTTGTGGATATACCGGATGGTTATGGCATGCTATTGAGCAGAGATTGGTCCAGAAAATTGAATGGATACATTGCGACTGACTTCTCCCACATGTGGTTGCCTTGGAAGGGAGTTCCGAATCAGATAAAGATCGAAAGTACACCACGGCTCAAATTAATGATTACAGAATGTGGTGAAAATAGTGATGTTTTATTCATGGAAACTGATTTGGGTACATACAAGCCTGTTAAGAAAGAAGTCCTCACGTTGCAAAGCTCGGAAGGGGAGGAGTTTTCAGAAGATACGCCTGCCTTCACCGGAGTGTTGATTGAAAATGATTCGAGTAGAAATGAGAATGAAGGGACGTTCAGAGATTCTATGTTAAAAGATGTGGAGCAAGAAACAGAAAGTGCCCCCATCAAAGATTTATCGTTACCTATCTACGAGGCTTTCCATTTAGAGAACACAGGTACCATGAGTACGATCTTCTTGGAGCAAGTTCCAAAGGTGGTTCAACAAGTCACTTTAGAAGAAGAATGTGGAGAAGTCCATAAGAGAGAGGACCAGATACAAACAACGCTGTCCCAGTTGATGCAGTTGGAGGAAAGAAGAGATGAAGCTTTGGAAGGTATGGCTGAATATCAAAGGGTCATGAACGAATGGATCGACAAATCATGGTTGGACCCTGGCCGAGCTTCTGAGATCCTGGGAAATGATGCATTTAAGTTACGGACAAGAACAGGAGGGGATATCCCATTGCTGGGCGATGGGAGATTTCTCAAGCATTATTTCCAACCCTAGGTTCTCTCTGAGAGCCTACCTTGTAATATAGTTAGATTAGATTTGCTTTCCCGTTTGTTTGCTTTCCGTTTGCTTTTCTGTTTTCCTTTGTTTTGGTTTTGGTTTGTTGCCCTTTGGGTTTTTGGTTTGGCGTTTCCGTCCCTTGAGTTGTCCGCTCAAGTGGTTTTGGTTTGGAATGGGCAAGGATTTTAGGGTTTTCCCATTGCGATGGGGGTGATGATGTTTTAACTTTCTCAACATGGTTTCTTTCACTGGAATTTGCATAAATTTTTGAAAAGGACTAGGGTTTGTTTTCCTCTTGTTATCATCCAGTTAGAGATTGAACTCGTCTCGGGAGGTTAATCCGTTATTGTGTCTCAACACACGAGTCTAAAGACCTTAAAAATCCTACCTATCTCCATTCTAGGTCATTTTGGTTTCTTGGGAAAGGTTTTAGCAGGTGAAAATCGTACATCTTGCTTCAGCGCCACTGCAATTCTCAAACCCATTGGAGGCTTCATTGCCTGCCAGCCAATTGAGGAATTGACGGAAATCAAATGATGAAAAGAAAATGTGCTCAAAAGAAATATCTGAAAAGAAAAACAAAAAAATGAAAAATGAAAATGGAAGAAATATCATGAAATATTGGTTTTGGGAACATACGAGTAACTCCACCGGGGCTATGGACGCCCGGCTGGCAGTGGAGCAATATTCGTGAGAATTGTAGCGATAACCTCGTCGGGGCAATGGACGCCTGACTGGCAGCGAGGCAATGTCCAGGATGCTTTTGAAGTTAAGATATTTATATAACTTGCCATGGCCGATTCTGGAAGTCGAGGTGGTTTAGAGATGGAATGCATGCACACACTCACAAGGTTTTAGATGAAAGTGTTTTGATCCAATATCGGATTCTTCTCCCCTTTTGAGTAAGTGTCCTTTCCGTATGATGGTTTGAGGAAGACTAATCTGAGTTCAATTCTTAAAGTCTTTTTCAACACTTTCCCGTGGGGATGCCAGATGTTGTGACCTTTTTCACACATCGCCCCATTCAAGATGGGGACCCCCTAATTTTGCTCCATTATGTCTTTTGGCTTTGGTTTTGGTCTCTCTCTCTCTCTCTGTCTCTTTTCTGGTCTACTTTTTCGGGGACGTTCCCATTGCAAGCTTCCAACATGAATTTGGCCAAGTCTGAGATTAGGGTTTTGAGTCTTTCCAGCCAATTTGAAGTCAAGCGAGGTGAATAACTTGAAAATTGAGCTTAGCGTTCTTGCTTGTCGGTATGTTGCCGCCAGGCTCGGAAAATTTCATCAAATTCGAGGTACTTACTATTTTTAGTAAGTGTGAAATTCGCACAATGGCCGCCTATTTTGAGATTGACAATCACGGCATTGAGTATATCGGGCGCTTGCATACCAAATTTGAGCAAAGCGGACAACTTATATTTTAGCCGGTCCGGCCGTCTGAATTCGTGAGTCGAGATGCGAGATTTTCTTTGCATGCGGATATTCCTTAGGTTTTGAGACCTTAGCGATGGCGTAACATGCAATTCAAGGCTGACCACTTTCAGGATTTCCTTAGGCTATTTTAGGGTTTGCATGTCGAGGTTTCTTTTGCATGTCAGGTGGTTCCTGATGGGTTTTTCGAGACCTACGATGGTGTGACATGCAAACGGAGATTCTCACTCGAGGAACTTGCTATTTTTAGCAGGTGTGTCCCGGCAGCCGCCACCCAGCAGTTCAGATTCACGAGCTGATCGCAGTGTTGCAGAAACGAGAGCAAACAGAGTTCATTTGGGATGCATGCAAAGCGAGTTAGGGTTTCCAGCTTCGGAGCCTAAAAATAGGCATCAAAAGTCAAAATCTTCAAAATCCGATGTAAACCACGGCGATCAGCGTTCTTCAGGCTATCTGCTGGTGAAATTTCGAGTCAAACGAAGCACTTACTATTTATAGTAAGTCAATTTGGAGACATGCTAAAAATAGTAAATCAGCTGCATGCGTCGATCCCGGCAGTAAGGTCACGTGGTGAGGAGCGCCTCATTCAAATTTCATTCAAATCGGAGCTGTGGAGGTACCAGAAACGAGAGGTTACTATAAATAGCGAAACACTTCTCAAAATGTGCTATTTTTAGTAAGTCAGCTCAAAATGGCAATGTCAACAGGCTAACCAGGTCATGAAGGTCCAGTGGTCAAAATTTCAGGGCAATCTGAGCTTTTGAAGTTTGAGAATCAGAGGATTTACTATAAATAGCAGAGGCATGAACGCTAGCAGAAGAAGGTAAAAATGTCTAAGTCTGGAACTTCATCCAGAAGACATGGCAAAATGCGCCAGCTAGTGAGGAGGCATAAAAAAATTTCCAAGTATTGAACTTCGTCCTGTTCAGGGGTCAAAATGCGCCCAAAGCACAACTGGTCAAAGAAAAGTCAATGAAGTTCATCCAGTACACAAGCTAAAATGCGCCCAGCTCAAGCTTTCATGTTGGAAAAAAAATCTAAGTATAAAAAATATCCTTCACCACTAGCAAAATGCGCCCAAGTTCAACAAGGAGGAGTTGGCAAACAAAGTCAGAAGGGTCAACATTTTTTTTCCAGCAGGGGGTACAAAATGCGCCCAAAGGAGAGAGAGGTCAAAGTAGTCAAGTAAATTCGTCCTCCTCCTTAGGCAAAATGCGCCCAAATCATGCCATGTGAGGACAAAAGTGAAGAAGCTGAAAAGTCACATGAGGGCGTCCTCCATCAAGGCTAAAATGCGCCAAAGTTGTAGGTAGGTCAACAGGTCAAAACGTTTTCATCCTCCTTCACATAGAATATGCGCCCATCCTCCTCTATGTCTCAAATGCGCCCAAAGTTGAGATGTGAAAAGTCAACAAAGGTAGTAAATAAGGTGAAAGGTGGTTAAAAAATACTCCAAGGCGTGATTTTAAATCTCCATCTCCTTCAAGTATGAAATGCGCCATGTGTTGAGTGAATACTCCTAGGCGTGTTTTTTTGTTCTCCCTTAAGAGTTAGGTGCGCTCAAGGTAGCATGTGTTGTAAGATGCTAGAAGTATCCCCAAGGCGTGTGAGGTGGTGATGATAAGTGTTGGGCGTTACTTTTTTTAAAGCTTCCTCCTCAAGTGTACTAGACGCCTAAAGGCTTGAAGGTGTTGGACTTTCCTAAAACGTGGTATATGTTGGAAGATTCTCTAAGGCGTTGAGAATAAAATGAAGTGTTGTGCGCCTAGAGGGATAAAGTGTTAAAAAAATTTCCTAAGGCGTGAGATTTAAATTTCTCTAAGGCGTTGGGCTTTTGAATAAATGTTTTCCAAGTGTGGAGTGAAATACAAATGAAGTGAGGCGTGCCGGGAATGTAAAAAAAAAAAAATTCTTCTGAATGAAGTTGATAGGAAATTTCTCCACTGGCAAACGAAAAAAAATTTTCTAAGGGAAACTTTTCACAAATGCAAGATGATTTTGAAAATATTTTCTAAGGAAAATTATTTTCTTCTTAGAAAATACGCCTGGATCTCAGAGTGATAAATTTTCCGGAGCACGAGCAACTTTTCCCAGTGATGAATGCTAGCTCCGCAGGGTCGATAAAATTTTTCCAAGTCAGAGCAAAATTCTCAGAGAAGATCGAAGAACGGATTTAAATTTCACAGGGGAATATTTTCTAAGGTTCAAAATTCGAGAAAATTAAATGAACCCGTTCGTTGGGCACCCATGAATTCAACGCGTTCTGGAGAAAATTTTCTTCTGGGTATCGAAGATTGTCGATGAGGAGTTGATTTTAAGGTCTTCCACAGTTTGTCGAGGATTCTGGGATGAAGATTTCAAGCGGGCACCAGGTTGATGAATTTCCTAAGGGAAATTTGAAAATTTTCTAAGGCAAAAATGAAGAAAATGTATTTTCAAGGTGAAATTCTCCAGACGATGGATTTGAAAGAAACTGCCTAGGTGAATTTGCTTCAATCCTTCGTGAAGATAGTTTACTTGAGCCAGAAATGAATAAAATCGAGGTTATCAGAGCTCCAGCAGGTGAAATGAATTTCTCAAGGATGGAAATTTGTCTAAGGCATGAACTTGAACACAAAGTTGGCGATGAGCACTTGAAGGTTGGAGCGTGAAGATCAGGTAAGTAAGGTGACTTTATATTATGAGGTGTTCTAATGCTTTTCTCCTTGCTTGTTTTGCAGGGGGAACGTCGAGGCCAAGCGTTGATGATTTAAGTGATCCCCGGTGATATCACAACCTTCGAAGGAAGATAAAGTTACAAGTTTCAATCTCGAAGGAGGAAAGGTTACAAGAAATTTGCTAAGTGTTAGCTCAAGTGACAAAGGTGAAACATTTTCAAGGCTTAAAATGAAAAGAAGATTGAAGACCCTCAAGTGGAAGAATTCAAAGAACAATGCCAAGAGAGAAGATCGAGAACAGTGTGAACGCGTCTACAAATGGAATCTTCTAGAAGGATGATGGTGGACATTATGGCGCATTTATTACCCCACTCTCCTCTGTGGCGGTTTTTAGGGCAATATTGTTTAGGGCTGAGGTGGCACGATTCTGGCCACTCTATTGATTGTAACCCTAGCCGTCTTTTGGGACTTGGCTAGCTATAAAAGGGGGAGTCCCCCTCATTTGTAATCTCATTAGAGTAGAGGCGTTAGAATCAGAGTAGACATTGAGAGAGCATTAGAGCTAGATAGTGTAGCATTGTAGAGCATTTTTGCATAATTTGGAGAAGAAAGAAAGTTTTCCCTTTGAAAACTTTTGAAGAGATTGTTGTGTAACACATTTTATGATAATAGATCTTTTCATTGATGATGGAATTCGTCTTGTCATGAAATGCTAGCAAGGTTTCTTCTTCCTTTCATATCCAAGTAGATTAAATTCATGCAAGTAGCTTACTTCGGTGTGTGGTGTTTTATTGAGATAGCTTCGCTTTATTCCACACCACTAGCGGCTTGTTGATGATAAGTCTGCCTTGCGTGGTCAACTGGAGATTATTTTGTGTTTAACTTCGGTTGTGGTTTACATACTTATATACGTCGTCCGATGGTGTATGTATGTTAAATTATAACTTGAACATCTTTTGCTGTTTCCCTTGAAGATTGCACCGATTTTACTGAGGCTGTCCGACGGAGGCCAGGTGAAATCCGGTTGAAGTCTATTAAAATGAAGCTCCACATATCCTGCATTTAGAATAGAACATAAACTTCTTAGGCCCTATTTAAATTCAGTTCATTTCCGGTTAGAATTAGGAAACTTGCGCTCACCTGCCAAATCATTTGAATCACACGAAAACCCTTAGTCTACTGTTTGTTGTTAGCCGCCGAACAATTGTGTAGGTCCCCTTGAAAATACCAGCAATATCACATCGAGCCAAACTGAGCCTATTCGCACTTAAGGAACATTGGAGTTGAACGCACGAACTTTCTGGCAATCTTAGCGTGCGGAATACTTTGATCAAGAGAGAATAGGGAAGCCATTGGTAACTTTATTCTGTGTTGGTGCGGTCTCAAAAACCACGTCAACAGTTCCCTTCTTCGCAGATGTTAAGACCTTTGTACAGGATGATTTCGAGAATACTGCTACATTCTCCACTTTGATCCAGAACACGCAGGACTCCTTAGCTGCTTGGAGAAAATCTTGTACAAGGCACAGCATTCAGTCACGGTGTTAGAGTTTCAGTTAGATTGTGTTCCACCGATTTCAGTTCAGGAGGTTGAGGCCGTACTTAGCAGATTTGTTGAGTTGGCAGTAGAGAGAAGGCCAATGGGAACACACTACTGGACGAAGATCTTCTAGAAGACTGAATATGGAGCATTTATTACCTTTTTCTATTTTTGGGAGTGAGTGGGAATCTTTGATTCATTTAATGTACCACTCCCTATTCTGGCAGTTTTTAGGGTTAGGGCTGAGGTGGCACGATTCTGGCCACTCTATTGATTGTAACCCTAGCCGTCTTTTGGGACTTGGCTAGCTATAAAAGGGGGAGTCCCCCTCATTTGTAAGGCATTAGAAAATTAGAATTAGATTAGACATTGGAGTAGTAGACATTGAGAGAGTATTAGTAGTGTAGCATTGTAGATCATTTTGCATAATTTGGAGAAGAGAGAAAGTTTTCCCTTTGAAAACTTTTGAGGAGATTGTTGTGTAACACATTTTATGATAATAGATCTTTTCATTGATGATGGAATTCGTCTTGTCATGAAATGCTAGCAAGGTTTCTTCTTCCTTTCGTATCCAAGTAGCTTAAATTCATGCAAGTAGCTTACTTTGATGTGTGGTGTTTCATTGAGATAGCTTCGCTTTATTCCATACCACTAGCGGCTTGTTGATGATAAGTTCGCCTTGTGTGGTCAACTGGACATTATCTTGAGTTTAACTTCGGTTGTGATTTATATGCTTATATGCGTCGTTCTGATGGTGTATGCATGTTTTTCATAATTTGAACATCTTATGCTATTTCCCTTGAAGATTGCACCGATTTTGCTGAGGCTGTCCGACGGAGGCTAGGTGAAATCCGGTTGAAGTCTATTGAAACGAAGCTCCACATATCCTGCATTTAGAGGAGCACATAAATTTCTTAGGCCTTAACCCCTTTTACTTTCCGCACTTTCCGATTAGTATTACGAATCCCGTGCTCACCTGCCAAATCATTTGAATTACACGCAAAGCCCTTAGTCTGCTGTTTGTTCTTAGCCGTCGAACAATTGTGCAAGTCCCCTTGAAAATACCAGTAAAATCACATCGAGCCAAACTGAGCCTATTCGCACTTAAGGAACCTTGGAGTTGAAAGCATGATCTTACTCGCAATCTTAGCATGCTGAATACTTTGTTCAAGAGAGGATAGAGTGTCCATTGGGAGACTTTATTCTGTGTTGGTGCGGTCTCAAAAACCACGTCAACAATACCAAGAGCCGATTCGGTGTGGTTTTAATCAGTTCAAGATTCATGAATCTTGTAGGCAGTTGAATCTCACAAGCACCGCTGACTTCAAGAGGGTGAATGACGCCTTCACAATGTACATCACGAGGACCCTTCAGCAGAGATTGCAACAAAGGATATCTGAAGAGGAACAAATGTTGATAGAGGAGTATGGGTTTTGGTTCGTCCAATTCCCAAAGTTCACCTATTTAAGGCTGTCGGGGTACAGTTCATACGTCTACTGACTACCGAGGTACCCCACGAATAGAATGATAATGCTTGAGTTGTCTAGGCAACTGGTGGCCTATGAAAAAATTATAAGGAAGAAGAAAGGAGGTTTGCACTTTCCCATTGTTTTGGGAAACTCACTTGAGGAGTGCCCTTCTTTGAAAGCAGCCAAGGAGGCGGGAGAAGAATTGCGATTCTATCAGTTAACTCTCCATACCAGCCGACAGGATTTTGATCCTCGAGGGAAGATTGGAACAGTGCAGGGTGAGGAGTACAGGCACAGGGCTCACTTGGAGGACTTTTGGGCGAATGCTGGAGACGAAGCTGAGATTAGAAAAAGAATGTTCTCGAGGTTGCCTCTTAAATTAATCAGAGAATGCGAAGTGGTCCAAGTCCCGGACCAGGTTGATGAGGATACCAGACTTATTCATCCAGATTATGAATCAATAAAGAACATGCCAATCCCACCACCAGATTCGGCTGAGCCAGAGATTACGAACTTAGACACTTTGTCTATTCCCATCTTGACTTTTACAAGGACTTGGGTAGAGGAGCGCGTTCACAAATTGAGGAGTTCAATTGCCCTCTCGTACAATCTCATGGGTGACCGGTGGCCACCAGTGTCAACAAGGAAAAAGAAGCAGATTGCCCAAGCTTCAGAGCCGCAACAGCAGGAAGAACCTATTCAGCCGGAACCTCAGGGATCGGGAGATACATCATCTACTCAGTTGTTGGCCCATTCCTCCAGCGTGCACGAAGTCTCGCTGTTTGCGGAACAAAGGGTTCGAATGAATGAAGAGCCAGAGGTTGGAGAAGTTAACCAGCCAATGCCAAGAGAGCTGGATATTCAGAGTGCTAATGCTCCTGAAGGTGCCAATCAGCCAGATGAAGGGAAAGAGACGGAAACGGATATCTGTTTTGATCATGCGCTTGGACAGTTTTCGAAGAGGAAGACATTATAGAGTCAAGGGTTGGAGCTCATGAGAAGAGTAATCAACATATGGAGATAGATGAGCCTCAACAAAATACTGCTCGAGAGGAGGTTCGTGAAATGGAGGCAACTAAAGAGCAGCCCCTTATTGTTTACGACACTCAGCGTAATTGGCTCTCACGTGCAATAAGGAGAGATCAGGACGATGATGCCGACCTGGCAATTGAAATGGAGGAACTTCTAAATAGAACAAGCAGGTCACCAAAAAGGAAGAGGGCAAGGAAGTATTCAAAAATGGAGACTAATGAGGCCGATTCGCGCACCCTCCATATTGCCGTTCCAAGGGAGGATCATGACTTAAGTGACACAATGCCAGAGAATTACACCGTCACCACAATTGAATTGGGACGTCCTTCTGGAGTGCAAGTGGTTGAAGAAGCTGAAAATTCCTTTCACGCTTTGAAGGATAGATTGGTACGAAAGGAAGAAAAGTATAAGAGATTGAAGAAGGAGCACAAGGCATTGGTCCGATATGTGCAACATCTAGCACGTCCAGGTGCTCAAGAGAACCCAGCGGTAGAGCTTCCGCCTGAGCTGCCACGAGAATCAATCAGTGGGCTAGAGGAAATGAAGAGAGCTATACGAGAGGGAGATAAATGGATAAGCGGCGTTTGCACTGAGGCAGAGAAATTCATGGCCGATCTTGTCTCCTCTTTTCAGAGTGCATCTAGTATCCTTTTGCGCTTGGATGGTGTCGAGCAAGCTTGGGGTGACACTCATATTTTCCAGGACAAAAACATTCCTCGCCTTGCTGTTTTGATGCGTGTGCAACTTTGGTAAATGAAGGAGTGATCCAGGCTGGGGACAGATACGATTTTCTTGGGTGGCATTCAGTTGCATTCACTGGAAAGGGCTTCTTCGACATGGCAGCTGTGGAGTCTTCTAAAATCAAGAAGGCAATGAGAAATATTCAGGAGAGCATCCTCAATACATTGGATGCATTGTTTGCCAAGAGGCTAGCTCCCGAGGAGGTAGAGATGGACAGATTGAAGGCAAGGTTGCAACCTTTGTTCTCCGAGATGAAGATGTTCTCTCAACTTGACTTTGAGAACATCTCCACGTTCTCAACAATTATTCAAAGCACACAGGAGTCTATTGAGGCTTGGGGAAGGTCTTGCGATCGACAGGAGCGGATGGTATCTATCCTTGAATATCAACTCAATCTTACTCCGGCAATTTCTGACGAGGTTGATGAGGTGTTGGCCCGGTTCGTAGCTTACGCGGTCAGAGAGAAGAGCAAGGGAATCCGAATCATGGACGAGAATCTTCTGGAGGGATAGTGGGAATTAATTGCCCATAGTGGTCAAGGAGGAATCTGCTATTTTGAGATCATTAATGACACCACTCCTCCACCTTCTAGTGGTTTTTAGGGTGAATCTTGTCTAGAGTTTGTGAGGCTCGATCTGAGCCATCCATTGTAATTCGATCTGGACCATCCGTTGAAATTGGCCAGTTATATAAAGGGGAGTCCCCTCATTTGTACACTAGTAGTTAGCAATTAGTGAGATATCAAAGCAGAATAGAGAGTAGACATTTTTGGAGTTAGAATAGTTTTTCATTGCATTGTTTGAAGGAGAAGGGGAATTCTCCCTTTGAGAATTTTTGTAAGAAATTGTCACGAAGGCTAATCATAATAAAAACATTTCATTGATGGTGAACTCAACTTTTGTTGTGAGTAGTTTGTGAGGTTTCTTCTTCCTTCGAATTCAAGTAGGACTTAAGTTTCATGCAAACAGTTAGTTATGGGTGTTTATGTTTGATGTAAGTGAGCTTCTTTAGTCCATACCACTAACAATCTTACAAATGGTAAGCTTGTCCTGCGTGGTCAACTGGAATGCTTTATACTTAACTTCACTCAAGATTCATGTGTAGCTATGCATCGTTGTGATGGTACTTGCATCATTGAATCGTGACTGGAACATCCTTTTTCTCCTTTGAAGATTGCACTAACCTTGTCGAAGCTGTCCAACAGGAGGCTAGACAACATTTGGTCGAAGTTCATTGAAATTAAGCTTAACACCCCTTGCATTTAGGTTAGAATTTAGATCTTCTAAACCTTGCATCCATTTTAATTCCGCACACTTTTGGTTAGCTTTAGGAAACTCGCACTTCAAGGCTAAATCATTCGCACGAAAATCCCCTTCAAAGCATATATCTGTTGTTTACTGCAAGTATCCTGAACAATTGTGTAAGTTCCCTTGTAAAAACAGCAATTCACATCAAACCAACTGAGGGTGTTCCAAGTATTTCGGAACCTTGGAGTTGAATGTGTGATCTATCTTGCAATCTTAGCACACGGAATACTTTGATCAAGAGAGAATGGAGTAGCCTTCGGACCACTTTGTTCTGCTGATTGTTGCGGTCATAAAAGTCACATCAACAAGTTGGAGGCGCACTGATCCTACTCAAAAATTCCTCCATCTCTACCGCTGGATCAGCCTCTTCATTGGGACTCCTTATCATTCTATCTCTAAGCCAATCAAGTACTACCTGTTGTATAACAAACGGCTGCTCATCTCTTGCTTTTTCCTCGCGGGCTTCTTCTCTAATTTCATTCTAGTGAGGCTCATTGGCCTCTATGGGCTGAATATCTCCTGAATCCTCTAGAGCCACCTCTAGCTCACGCTGGAAGTGTGTATCAGTAGCAGTTTCCTCATCTTCCTCCTGCTAATTATCTCTAGTGGGTGCATTGACACTCTGGCCAACTGATTCTCTTCGTGGTGGTTGATTTGCCTCATGTAATTCTTGCTCCTGATTAATACATTTCTCTGATCAGCAAACAGTGAAACCTCCTGTATGCTTGGAGAACGTGTCTCCAATGGCGTAGGTGACTACCACAATTCTCGAAGGCTCTAGTTGAACTAGTTCTTTCCTTCGAGACTCTGAAGCTCGAACAACCTGTTTCTTTTTGCTAGCAGTAGACGTCCTATGATCTCCCATCAAATTGTAAGTCAAAGGAATTGACCTACTCTTCAACCTGCTAACATGTCTTTCAACCCATGCGTGAATGTCAAGACTGGTATACAAAGTGTGTCCAAATCAGCAATCTTCCGCTCTGACCAATCTGGGAGTGGAAGTGGCGTGTCTCTCACTGCCTCATAATCTGGATGAAGAACATTCATGTCCTCGTCCACCTGGTCTGGTAGTGCAATAATTTCACACTCCCTAATCATGCTCAACAGTAGCCTCGAGAACATCCTTTTCCTGACTTCATCTTCATCCAATGCACCAGCTGAGTAATCCTCAATATTTGCTTTGTGCCTGAACTCTTCTAACAGTATCCATTTGATATTGTTGTGGGGGTCATAATGCTGCTTGCTGGTGTGATAAGAAAAGTGGAAGAATTGAAATTCATTTTCAGCTTCCCTTGCTACCTGTAGTGAAGGACACACTTCATCTAAATTCCCCATGATGATTGGGAAGTCAAGTCCTCCCTTCTTTTTCTTCTGAATCTTATCATAGGCAATGAGTTGCCTAGATATCTCTAACATCAAAATTCTATTTGTTGGGTACTTGGGCAATCTATATAGGTATGAAGAAAGCCCTTGCAGCCTAATATAAGTAAATTTCAAAAATTGAATAAATTGGCACCCATACCTTCCTATTAATTCTTGAGCTTCCCTTGAGATCCTATGATGAGTCCTTTGCTAAAGTGATCTCATTATATGCATGGTGAAGGCATCATTGACTTGCTTGTAATGGGAGGTGCTTGTCAGGTGCAGTTGCGGACAAGCCCCACGGATTTTGAACTGATGAGAGCCACATCCGATTGGCTCCTTGTATGAAATTCCCCTGTACTTCAGCATATGAGCCAACATGTATACAATATATGAGCCCATGTAAAAAGTCTTCGTCCTCCTCAAACTTCGGCGCTGCTCATGCAAATTGTCACTAATCATCACGGCCCAATTGATATGTTCTTTGCCTTCTAGTACGAGGTTGATTTAATAGAGCATCCAAGGCTCAAAGATAAACGCCTGGGGGTACCCTCCAACTCTGCTGAGCATCATAATCAGGTCACAGTACTCTTGCTTCAAATCATCCGATATTATCTGCTTCGGCAACTTCATGCGAGAGGGCTTGGTCTTGTTCATCCAACGAGCGTTGATCACGTTGTTGTACCCCAAAATTAAAATTTTTGTTACACTTAGACATTTTGAAGTAATGAGTAAAAGTCTTGTTAAATCAGTCAAAAAGGTCAAAATTTGGGTGTGTAGGTCTTGCATGAGGGGTTAAAACGCAAAATTTTCAAAATCTGATGATCTAGGTCTACTAAGAGCGGCTTAAACAACAAAACAAAGATCTCAGTTTTTCATCCCTAAATTTTAGGAAAACTACTATTTTTAGAAATTTTCTAAAATTAGTAACGTTTTTTGGGTTTTCCTGGGTTTTCTTGGAAATGGATACTCGCAAAACTTTCCAAAAATAGAAATTTGGTCCGACAAGGTCCAAACTGATTTTGATTGGCTCAAATTACGTCCATATCAAGCTAGTGCAATCAGAATTTCAAAAACATCATTTTTTCCCTAGTGGGTCTATTTTACTTTTTTAGAAGCATATCTAGAACTCCGAGGTCATCAATGGAGGTCATTCGACTGCCAGGCGTCAGATTCAACACTCGAGCATTCAACGGAAGGTGAAATGATGAACATGCAAGAAGAACGAGGAAGAAAAGGTAAAAATGATGAAAATTTTCTAACACTGGTGACTTTGGGCGCCCCAGGTGAAGAAGGGCGCCCATCTTTTTAGGGCACCAAATGATAGAATTAGGGTTTATGCCTCCAGTCAAAGTTGTTCAGTTCTTTGCCAGCTTCGTAGTGAATCCAATGGCGCAGTCAACAAATTATTCAGTCAATCAAGATTCATAGCCGAATAGGAGGTATCCAAACTGAAGTCAAAGTGAAGAATTTAAAAATTACCAAAAAATTGACTGTGTTGGAATTTTGGGTGCCCCAGGTGAAGAAGGGCGCCCAACTTTTTGAAGCACCTAATCCGGCAGTCAGGGATCAAAAATGTGCTCGATCTTTTCAGATTTCACCCAGCTTCGCGATGCCTGTCTCCGTCAGATCATCCGACTGCTCAATCTTCAACAAATTCAGATCGAAGTCAAAAGTACAGAACGAAGGTTTCAAACTTGAAGTTAAAAAATAGATCAAAATGGCTAAGTCTGGTGAGTTTGGGCGCCCCAGGTGAAGAAGGGCGCCCAAGTTTTCAAGGGGATAAACAGATGAATTCATCAGAGATGCTCTAATATGATCTCTTCGCAATCGATCCAGCTCCCCAACGAGATATCCAACACGTCTATCGGATGTTGCAGTCGCCAGATATGAAACGCCGAATGGAGGGTCTAACAAGAATTAAGAATCAAAGATTAAGAAGCAAATAGGAAAAATCAAGAAAAAAATCTAACTCTGGTGAAAGTTAGCGCCCCAAGTTAAGAAGGGCGCCCAAACTTTTGAGGGTCCAAAATTCACTTTTTGATAAAATCTCTTCCAGAAGACCCCTCCTAGTTCTTTGTCAGCTTCGCGATGAGCATAACCATCAGTCGATCTGACGCCCCGAGTCACCAAATTCAACGAGATCATCTGTGAAAGAGGAGTTAATGAAGAAATTGAAGATCATGAAAAATGGCTAACACTATGAAAGTTCGGAGCCCCTGGAAGGAAAAGGCTCCCGTGAATTCGAAGGCCGAGATGAAGTTTTTAGCCAGAGACTCCTCCAAAACATCCTTCTCAGAATCAATCTGGCTCTGCGATGGATCTTTCAGCTCGCCTGTCGGATCATTCTGCAAATGGAAAATCAGAGGTGAAGTAGGGGGTCAAAATGACAGAAAGTTGAAAATGCCAAAAATTTGACTAACACTGGATGAAGTGGGCGCCCCTGGTGAAGAAGGGCGCCCAACTTCTCATGCCTTATAAATTTTTCAAAGTTTTCAAAAGTTTCAAAATTGCAAAAGAAGGATGGCGTCCAAGTTTGATGAAACTGAGATTTTAAGGTTTTGGAAATAAAAGCAAAAGAAAGCAAAAACCTAATTCAAACCCTAAAGTCTATTTAACATCTTTTTTTCATGTAATTTTCATTATTTTTGTAGTTAGCAGTCAGAGGAGAAAGTTGGAGCAGCAAGTTTGAAGAATTTTCATGATTCAAGAATTCATATTTGTTGGTTTTTCATCAGATTTTTCAAATCAGCAAGCATAAACCCTTGCTTTTTCAAGCTTTTTCTTCCATAATGTAACGACCTATTCCTTCTGTAAATTAAAATTTTCCAATTCTCACTTTAAACATGTAAAGGTAACAAGTAACAAAGACAATACGATAAAAATTTTCCTTTCTTTATTGATAAACATGTACAAGTTACAATATGTTTCCACATGAATTTCATTTTCATTGCAAATATAATTCAAAGTTCAAAAGTAATACAAATACATACATAGCTCGTAAGCTTTTGCACAAATAGAAGTAAGAAGGTCCAGGAGTCCGTCCTTTCAAATCTTGGTACATCGGTCGCTTGCTGTGGAGGAGAAACATCACTCGGGTGCTTTTCCGCCAACCACGGACTTATAATGCGGTCCCCCGCACACCTATCGTTAGATAGATGGCCCTCCCTTCGAAGAACAGATTGGTAGGGTATCCTTTAACGATTACCAACTGAGCAAAGTGTTGTGTCCTACACAACTAGACCCTTGCTATTTCACAATCTTGATCTAGTACTCAGATCACAATGAACTGACAGTGTAGTCTTGTTGTGACCTTTTTCACACATCGCCACATTGCAAATGGGGACCCCCTAATTTTGGCTTTGCTTTTCGGTCGTGTTGTGACCTTTTCACACATCGCCCCATTCAGATGGGGACCCCCTAATTTTTGCTCTGTTCCGGTCTTTTGGCTTGGGTTTCTCTCTCTCTCTCTCTCTGTCTCTTTTCTGGTGTCCGTCTTTCGGGGGGGTTGTGTCCGTCATTGGGCTTAAACATGAAATTTGGCCAGGTCCGGAATTAGGGTTTTGTGTCTTTTGGTCAGTTCAGGGTTGAGTAAATTGAATAAATTGAAAACCAAGCTTAACATTGTTGTCAGTGTGCTTCCAGCAGCTCTCAGCCAAGTTTCATCAAATTCCAAGGTACTTACTATTTTTAGTAAGTCTGCAATTCAGAGCAATTTGTCAGCTATTTTGAGATTCCGATCATCACACGGCATTCAGGGTATATCGACCGCTTGCATGCCAAATTTGAGCCGGTAACAGACAACTTACTATTTTTAGCAACCGGCCTGTGCGGCATTTCGTGGTCCAGATGCGTAGTTTTTCTTTGCATGTCTGGATATTCCTTCCTGGTTTTTCGAGACCTTCACGACATGACGCAACATGCAAGTCGAGGCGACCACTTTCAGGATTCAAATTTCTTCGAGGCTATTTTTAGGGTTTGCATGTCGAGCTCTTCTTTGCATGTCGGGTGATTCCTGATGGGTTTTTCGAGAGCTTCGCGATGGTGTGACATGCAAACGAAGATTCTCACTCAAGAAGGAACTTGCTATTTTTAGCAGGTGTGTCCCGCATTGCCACCCGCCAGTCAGATTCACGTGATCACAGTGTCGCAGAAACGAAGGCAAACAGAGATCTTTTGATACGCATGCAATGCAAATTGGGGTTTCCAGCTTCGGAGCCTAAAAATAGGCATCAAAAGTCAAAATCTTCGAAATCCGGTGTAAACCACCTCGATCAGCGTTCTTCAAGCTATCTGCTGGTGAAATTTCGGGTCAAACAGAGCACTTACTATTTATAGTAAGTCAATTTGGAAACATGCTAAAAATAGAAAATCAGCTGCATGCGTCAGTGTCAACCAGCAGGTCACGTGGTGAGGATCGCCTCATTCAAATTTCATTCAAATCGGAGCTGTGGAGGTACCAGAAGCGAGAGGTTACTATAAATAGCAAAACACTTCCCAAAATGTGCTATTTTTAGTAAGTCAGCTAAAGTGGCAGTGTAGACAGGACAACGAAGCTATGAGGATGCTACGTTCAAAATTTCAAGTCATTCTGAGCTTCAGAAGTGCAAAATTGAGAGGACTTACTATAAATAGCATGCACGTAAGCTGGCGAAAGATGATGAAAATTTGTCTAAGTCTGGAACTCTGTCCTGCAGCCATGGCAAAATGCGCCCAGTTGATGAGGAGGCATAAAAAAAATTCCAAGTTTGAAGTTCGTCCAGTACACAGGCCTAAATTCACCAAGTTTGAAGAAAGTCAAAGAAAAGTCAACACTTTTTATCCTGCAGGCCTAGCAAAATGCGCCCAAGAGAGCTCAGGAAGATTGAAAAAAAAAAATTCTAAATATTAGTGTTCATCCACCTCCAGGGGCAAAATGCGCCCAAACTTGAAGAGGAAAAAGTTGAAAATTTTCTAAGTCTGAGACCTCGTCCTTCACCAGGGGTAAAGTGCGCCCACAAGCAAGCTGGAGACATTCAAAAAAAAATTCTAAGTATAAAAAATTCACCTCCTAGGCCAAAATGCGCCCAAGGGAAAGAAAGTCAAATTAAAGTCAAATGTTTCCATCCTCCACTATAGGCAAAATGCGCCCTCAAAGAAAAGCTGGTTAGAGTTCAAAAAATTTTCTAAGTCTGGAATGTTTTCATCCGCCTTACCCCTCTAAATGCGCCTGACTTGCAAGTTTATCCTGCTCAAGGGGTGAAATGCGCCCAAAAGCAAATTGGTCAAAGCAGTCAACAAGTTATATCCTCCACCCCTTGTGAAATGCGCCCACCCCTCAAGCAAGAAGCATAAAAAAAAATCTAAGGCAAACTCGTCCTCCTCCTAGGTGGAAATGCGCCAAGTCTTGAGAAAGTCAAACAGGTCAAAGATTTACATCCTCTTGCATGGGTAAAATGCGCCCAAAATGAGCCATGTAGAGACGAAAACTGAGAAGGTGAAGAGCCACTTGTTGGGTGGCGGTTGAAAGTTCATCCACCTCCATAGGAAGAATGCGCCAAGTTTTATCCTTCACAAGGCATCAAATGCGCCCAAAAGAGGGCATGTGAAGACAAACGTGGAGAAGCTCAAGAATCACAAGGTCAAGGCGTTGAAGAGATTCCTTCTACACAAGCAAAATGCGCCCATCCTTTGCCTACATGGAAATGCGCCTAGTTTGAGGTGTAATAAGTGAATAGAGGGTAGTGAATAGGGTGAAATGTGATTAAAGCGTAGTAAAAGGATAGTAAATACTCCAAAGGCGTGGTGAGAGCTTGGTAGACACTAGGCGTTATGCCTTTTCAAGTGTTAGATGCGCCAAAAGTGTGAATGCTAAAAGGTGTTGAGGATATTTTCTAAGGTGTGATTTTCCTCTTCAAGTCTAGAGTGTGTGGTGGCGAAGATAAATGATAAGGCGTGATTTTCTTCAAATGTGCTAAGTAAAGTGAAATATTTTTTAAAAAAAAAGTGTTGGAAAATTTTCCTGGGCGTTGGAATTTCAAATAAAATTGCCTTGCAAGTATGGAAAAAAATGCAAAATGGCGTGTGAAGGGTGAGAACAAGATGATGGGCGCAATTTTGATTTTCCTCCATCAAGTGCTAGGCGCCAAGAGTGATGGGAGTTATAAGGTGTTAGAAATTTCCTAAGGCATGTGAAGTGTGAGAATAAAATGCTAAGTGTATTATGCGCCTAGAATGTGAAGTGAAATACAAAACGGTGGCTAGAAAAATAAAATATGCTGAGCGCTTTCATAAAATTTTCTAAGTGGAGTTGATATTTTTCTCACAGGCAAGGTGATTGAGTTGGATATAAAAAAAAAATTTTTAAGGCAAAATTTTCGAAGTAATTCAAATTTCTAAGGCACAAAATATTTTCTCCCTTAGAAAAATGCCTAAGTCTGGAGAAGTGGTAGAATTTTCCTGAAGCATGAGCAGAGTTGCCGGAGGTGAAGTCAGTGATTGCCAACTACACAAAATTGATACAAATTTTCCAAGTCATAGCAAAATTCTCAGAGGGGATCGAAGAACGAGAATAAATTTGATGAAAGAATATTTTCTAAGGTTCAAAATTCAAGAAAATTAAATGAACCCGTTCGTTGGGACCCATGAGTTCGATGCGTTCTGGAGAAAATTTTCTTCTGGGTATCGAAGATTATCGATGAGGAATGAATTTTAAGGTCTTCCACGGCTTGTCGAGGATTCTGGGATGAGGATTTTCGGATGGGCACCAGGTTGATGAATTTTCCTAAGGGAAAATTTGAAAATTTTCTAAGGCAAAAATGAAGAAAATGTGTTTTCAAGGTGAAATTCTCCGGACGATGAATTTGAAAGGAACTGCCTAGGTGATTTTGCTCGAATTCTTCGCGAGGATAGTTTTCTGGAGTCGGAGATGAATAAAATCAAAGTTGTCTGAGCTCCAGCAGGTGAAATGAGTTTCTCAAAGATGATACGCCCTTGAAGAAGATGGATTGAAAATTTGGCTAAGGCATGAAGAATCATGAAGAAGGCATGAACTTGAACACAAAGTTGGCGATGAACGCTCGGAGATCAAAGCATGAAAATCAGGTAAGTGAGTTAAGTTTATATCATGAAGTACTCTAATACTCTTCTCCTTGCTTGTTTTGCAGGAGGAACGTCGAGATCAAGCGATGGTGACTTGAAGTGGAAGCACGATGAAGATGAGTTTCAATCTCAAAGGAGGAAAATTTGCAAGAAAATGGCTAAGTGTTGAAGAAACATTTTCAAGGCTCAAGATGAAAAGAAGAATGAAGACCCTCAAGTGGAAGAAGCCAAAGGACAACGCCAAGAAAGAAGATCGAGAACAGTGTGAACGCGTCTACAAATGGAATCTTCTAGAAGGATGATGGTGGACATTATGGCGCATTTATTACCCCACTCTCCTCTGTGGCGGTTTTTAGGGCAATATTATTTAGGGCTGAGGTGGCACGATTTTAGCCACTCTATTGATTGTAACCCTAGCCGTCTTTTGGGACTTGGCTAGCTATATAAAGGGGGAGTCCCCCTCATTTGTAAATCATCAGATTAGAATTAGAAGATTAGAAAGTTAGAATCAGAGTAGACATTGAGAGAGCTTAGAGTAGAGCATTTTGCATAATTTGGAGAAGAGAGAAAGTTTTCCCTTTGAAAACTTTTGAAGAAATTGTTGTGTAACACATTTTATGATAATAGATCTTTTCATTGATGATGGAATTCGTCTTGTCATGAAATGCTAGCAAGGTTTCTTCTTCCTTTCGTATCCAAGTAGATTAAATTCATGCAAGTAGCTTACTTCGGTGTGTGGTGTTTTATTGAGATAGCTTCGCTTTATTCCATACCACTAGCGGCTTGTTGATGATAAGTCTACCTTGCGTGGTCAACTGGACATTACATTAAGTCTAACTTCGGTTATGGTTTATATGCTTATATGCGTCGTGGTGATGGTGTATGCATGTTAAACTATAACTTGAATATCTTTTGCTATCCCCTTTGAAGATTGCACCGATTTTACCGAGGCTGTCCGACGGAGGCTAGGTGAAATCCGGTTGAAGTCTATCGAAACGAAGCCCCACATATCCTGCATTTAGAGTAGCATATAAATTCCTTAGGCCTTATACCCCTTTACTTTCCGCACATTTCCGATTAGTTTTAGGAGAACAAGCTATATTGCCAAATCATACGCGTAAAATCATTCGAATCACACGAAAGCCCTTAGTCTACTGTTTGTTGTTAGTCGTCGAACAATTGTGTAAGTCCCCTTGACATACCAGCAATATCACATCGAGCCAAACTGAGCCTATTCGCACTCAAGGAACCTTGGAGTTGAAAGCATGATCTTACTCGCAATCTTAGCATGCTAAATACTTTGTTCAAGAGAGGATAGAGCATCCGTTGGGAGACTTTATTCTGTGTTGGTGCGGTCTCAAAAACCACGTCAACAGGTCGTTTTGTTGTTGTCTCTCTTTTCTACTGTCTGTCTTTTCAGGATGTGCCCGCCGTTGAACCTTAACGTGAAATTTGGCCAAGTCTGAGAATTAGGGTTTGTACTTTCCCGGTCAATCTGAGGTCAAATGAAGTAAATAAATTGAAAATTGGGCTTAACATTGTTGTCAATGTGCTTCCAGCAGGCTTCCATTGAAATTTCATCGGATTCCGGCTACTTACTATTTTTAGTAAGTGTGAAGTTCAGGGCATAGTTGGAAAACTCGCCCCAACAAAAAATTTGCCAAGGGAAAAATTGGAGAGTTTTTTAAAACTCGCCAAAAACTCGGGAACTTAAAAAATTGCTTAATAAACATTAAAAAAGACGTTTTTAGCTTTAAGTTCTCCATAGCCAAGTTTTTTGAAAAACTCGCCAAAAACTTGCGATTTTTTCAAAAAACTAGCCAAACTCGCCAAAAACTCGTGAGTTTTTTGAAAAAACTCGGAAAAACTCGTTTGAGAAAAAACTCGCGAGCTTTTGAAAACTCGCTGAGTTTTCTGCGAGTCTGCCAACTATGGTTCAGGGCATTCCGTCAGCATTTTTTGAAATTCCGACAGTCACACTGCATTCGGAACACATCAGGCTGCTCACAGGTTAAATTTGAGCTGAAACGGACGACTTTCTATTTTTAGCAGTTCAGCTTCCAAGGCAGATTTCAGGGCTTATATGAAGAGTTTTCCAACGCATGTATGGATATTCCTTCTGGGTTTTCAGAGACCTTCACGATGGTGTGACATGCAAAGCGAGATAACAACTTTCAGAATTCAGTCTTCCGGGGCTATTTTTAGGGTTTGCATGTCAGCGTTTTCTTTCCATGTCTGCATATTCCTTGTGGGTTTTTCGAGAGCTTCGTAGTGATGTGACATGCAGAGCGAGATAATCACTCCTTCAGCAACTTGCTATTTTTAGCAGATGCACTCAGGCAACCACTTCCCAGTACATCAGAATCACTAACTGATCACAATGCAACAGAAACGAAGTCAAACGGAGTTGCAGAGGATGGAAAATCAGACACTTGCTATTTTTAGCAGGTTGGCACGAAAATTAGGGTTTCCTAAATTCAAGGGAAAAACACGATAATCATGCAAAGGTGGCATCCAACCACGATCACCTCACTTCAGGCATTCGATAGGTGAAATTTGAAGGCATTCTGAGTAATTGCTATTTTTAGTAAGTTACTAAAAATAGTAGTTTTGAGGCAAATATCAGGCGCCAGCAGTTAGATCACATCCCGAGGATCAAAATGGGGTAAAATCAGGCCTTTCAAAGTCAGAGATAGCTTAAAATTCAAAATTTGAAGAACTTTCTAAAAATAGAAAGTCAATAATAGACACCAGTGTCAACAGGCAAGTCACCCGATAAGAAACACCCCTTTCGAATTTCAAAGCAAGCGGAGTTGTGGAAATATCAGAAGCAAGTAGTTACTATAAATAGCAAATCACCTTCAGAAATGGGCTAAAAATAGCAGGCCAACCCGAAATAGCAATGTCAACAGGGTAACAAGGTCGTGAAGATCCAGCGTTCAAAATTTCAAATCAATCTGAGCTTCAGAGATGCAAGAGTTGAAGGGCTTACTATAAATAGCAGGGCATGGATAAACTGGCAAAGATGGAGAAAAAATGGCTAAGTATTGAGTTCCGTCCTGCAGCCATAGCTAAATGCGCCCAACTCAAGGTAGTGGCATAAAAAAAAAAAATTCTAAGTATGAAACCTCGTCCACCTCCTATGGCAAAATGCGCCCATACAAGAGTGAGCTTGATAAAGTCAAGAAAAGTCAAAGTTTTTCATCCTCCATGAAAATGCGCCCACCTTGAGAGAGTTGATAGCAAAAAAATTTCTAAGTGTTGAAGATATCCTCCTCACCCATCAAAATGCGCCCACCTTGAGAGAGTTGATAGCAAAAAAATTTCTAAGTGTTGAAGATATCCTCCTCACCCATCAAAATGCGCCCACCCTCAAGGAGAAAGTTTAAAAATTTTCTAAGTGTTAAGTTTCGTCCTGCTCCCATGCCAAAATGCGCCCAAGAAGGCTAGCAAGTCAAGGAAAGTCAACATGTTTCATCTTCCTGCCTATCCAAAATGCGCCCACCTTGAAAGTTTGATGAGAAAAAATGGCTAAGTTAAATTCGTCCTCCACCACCTCTCAAATGCGCCCATCCTTCAACAAGCATCAAATGCACCAAGTTTAGAAGAAAGTCAAAAGTCAAAATGCTTTATCCTCCTTCTATGCTCAAATGCGCCCAAATGAAGGCATGTGAAGACAAAAGTCAAGGCGTTGAAAGTTTCATCCACTTCAACATGTAAAATGTGCCCATGCAAAAGGAATCTAAGACGTGCTAAAGGTGAAGTTGATGGGTAGAAATATACTAAGGGCGTTGAAAAGTCAAGTCCTTCATGACATCAAAAATGCGCCCATCTTGAGGTTGGTAGAGGAAAGTTGCTAAGGTGTGAAGTTTATCCTCCATGACACATGAGATACGCCAAGGTGAAGGTAATTTGAAATGTGAAAAGCTTAAGGCATTTGAAAATTATTCTCCTTCATGTGTCATTTGCGCCCAATTGCTAAGGCGTGGAAATTTAAATGTCTTTCAAGGGTGAATAAAATACAAGGCGTGTGAAGTGAAGCATGCTAGGCATCAAATATGCTATGCGCCTAGGGTGGCGTGTAAAGGTGGTGGAATAAAGTTGATGAGAGAAAATATTGCTAAGTGGTGAATAGAAATGCTAGGCGTGGATGTGATGTTTCCTCTCTACATGTGATATGCGCCCAAGTGTGTAAGGTGCTAGTTGATAAAATTTTCCTCACAGGCAAGATGAAGGAAGTTGAATAAAATTTCTAAGGCAAAATTCAAAATGCAAAGTGATTCAAAAATTTTCTAAGGCACCAAAATTTTCTTCCTTAAGAAAATACGCCTAGGCTTGGAGGATGATAAAAATTTTCAGAGGCATGGATGAATTTGCCAGTGAAGAAGTCAGATGATGCCTGCTGCACGGGGTCAATGAAAATTTTCAAGTCAGAGCAACAAAATTCTCAGAGGGGATGAAGAAATGAAATAAATTGTTGAAAGTTATTTTTCAAAGGTTCAAAATTCAAGAAAATTAAATGAACCCGTTCGTCGTGCACCCATGAGTTCGACGCGTTCTGAAGGAAATTTTCTTCTGGGTATTAAAGATTATCATTGAGGAATGGATTTTAAGGTCTTCCACAGCTTGTCGAGGATTCTGTGATAAAGATTTCAAATGGGCACCAGGTTGATGAATTTTCCTAAGGGAAATTTTAAAATTTTCTAAGGCAAATGTGAAGAAAATGTGTTTTCAAGGTGAAATCCTCCAGACAATGAATTTGAAAGGAACTGCCTAGGTGAATTTGCTCAAATTCTTCGTGAAGACAATCTTCTTGAGCTGGAGATGAATAAAATCGTCAATAACCCAGCTAATGAAATGAATTTCTCCAAGATGATAATGCCTTTGAGGCAAGATGTGGGCTGGTGTAATTTGGCTAAGGCATGAAGAATCATGAAGAAGGCGTGGTTGGCTAGTGGAGGCTATGAACGCCAGTTAGAGCTTGAAAACTGTGTGCGAATTTATATTATGGTAAGTACCGGATTACCCTTCCTCCTTGCTTCTGTTTTGTAGGAGGAACGTCAAGACCAAGCGGTGATGACTTAGAGTGATGAAACAAGTGATTCAAGACGACATCTCAACCTCAAAGGAAGAAAGCTGCAAGAAAATGGCTAAGTGTTGAGACTTAGTATAACTCAAGTGACAAAGAATGGAAGCTCGAGCAAAGTTGAAGAACAACGTCAAGAAGAAGATCAAGAGCAGTTGAACTCCAGATTCTATCAAATTTTATTATCTGAGGAGGCAATCTTAGAGACTCTTTTACCCTCCTCCAAGCGATCAACAGAATTGGCTGAACACGAACAACAGAGCAGTGTGAACACATTTCAAAGCTGGAATCTTCTAGAAGATGGTTGCCTTTAATGGCTCATTTATTACCCCACTCCTCTTGGTGGCGGTTTTTAGGGCGAATCTTGTTTAGGGATGAGATGGCACAATCCTGGCCATCCAGCCGATTGTAATCTGAGTCGTCCGTTGGACTTGGCCAACTATAAAAAGGGGGAGTCCCCCTCATTTGTATCTCATTAGACATAGAGGTAGAAGTTAGACAGTAGAGAGTAGAGGGACAACTTAGAAGTAGCTTAGCGTAGATTGATAGTGTAGTTGAGGAAGAGGGAAAGTTTTCCCTTTGAAAACTTTGTAAGAAATTGTTGTGAACACTCTCTCAATAAAAAGAATTTTCATTGATGGTGAATTTCGTCTTTTGTTGCGAGCAGCTAGCAAGGTTTCTTCATCCTTCTGACTCGAATAGTTTTTAATTCATGCAAGTAGATGTTAGCTGTGGAATGTGGTGTTTGATCTAAGCAAGCTTCGCTTATCCATACCACTAGCGGGCTCACTGATGGTGTGTTCGCCTTGTGTGGTCAACTGGAAACGTTTGGGCCTAACTTCAATCACAGTTTGAACGGTGGTATGCATCATTGTGATGGTATCTTCATGTCAAATGGTGGTTTGAACATCTTTAGTCATCTCCCCTAAAGATTGCAGCGACTCCGTGGAAGCTGTTCGAGGCGAGGCAAAGCGAAGTTTGGTTGAAGTTTTCTGAAGTTGAGATCCATATCCCACACTTAGAATAGATTTAGACTCTCTAAACCCTGCAACCACCATTTCAATTCAGTACTTTCTGATTAAAATAGGAAACCCACACTTCATAGACAAATCTTTCGAGCATCTGAACCCCTTCCTCTGCTGTTGAACAATTCCGTAAGTCCCCTTGAAATACCAGCAAATCACATCGAGCCAACTGAGCCTATTCGCACTAAAAGAACCTTGGAGTTGAACGCATGAACTTTCTTGCAATCTTAGCATGCGGAATACTTTGATCAAGAGAGAATAGGGTAGTCGTTGGCGACTTTATTCTACGTTGGTGCGGTTACGAAAACCATGTCAACAAGTCTCAACTAACTCACATCTATGTGGCAGTCGTACGTTTCACTACTTTGGCCAAAGTATTCTCATTCAGTACTTCAAATGAAGGTCATCTATCATAAACACTACTCAGGGCCGATTTGACTTGAGGCTTCCTTACTCTATGCATAGGTTTTGTCCTTCAATGGGTAAATCTATCACCCCAGACATCCTACAATCATACGAACCTACTAGAAATGAAACAGTCTACAAGTGTCTTATATCAATCCTCCTAATTAGGAATTCTTTATCCTAGGAGTACTTAGCTTGTCTCAGTTATCCTAACAACTTAAGCTAAAATACTTTACTTGATTCTGCCATCATTTCGATCCTAGTAGATAATAAGTACATCTACGTATTCTCCATATACAGAGATCACACACACATGCAATAACCATTCAACATGCAAATAAGGCCTTCCCTTTTATCCTTTTATCCTGGTATAAAGTGCGCCACTTTTGTCAATCGGTCCACTACCACTAATATGGCATTATGTCTGTTCCTAGACATAGGTAGTCCTTGTACAAAATCCGTACTAATTATTTGCCACTTCCACTCTGGTATTTCATGAGGATATAACAGTCTTGCCGGATGATGATGTTCAGCTTGTACCCTTTGACATTCAAGACAACTTGCTACAAAATTAGCTGAGTCTCTTTTCATTCCTTTCCAAAAATATAAGGGTTTCACATCTGCCATTATTTTTGTCACTCCAGGATGCCCAGAATAAGGTGCTTTATGAACTTCCTTCCATACCAGATTTCTTAATTCTTTGTCTTCAAGTACGTACACTCTTCCTTTGTACCTTAACAATCCATTAGTTTCAAACTGAAATCCTTCATATCTAGAATCTTGTGGATTTTCTTTTAGTGCTTGTTTTACTTGCAAATAGTACTCATCATTTTTGCATTTCTGTAGTACTTGTTCCTTAAAATCGGTATGAATTGCTACTATCGAAGAGATATGGCGTCTCCGACTTAGCGCATCAACTACTCGATTCTGTTTTCCTTTGATGTAATTAATGTTGAAGTCATAATCAGCTATCAACTCCAACCATCTTCTTTGCCTAGCATTAAGGTTTGGCTGAGTAAAAAGATACTTTAAACCATTATGATCAGTTTTAAGCTCAAAGGATTGTCCTAGCAAATAATGTCTCCACATTTGCAAAGCATGAACTATAGCTGCTGGCTCTAAATCATGTGAAGCATAATTTATTTCATATGGTTTAAGCTTTCTAGATTCATAAGCAATCACTTTTCCGTCTTGCATTAATACTCCTCCTAATCCTTCTCCACATGCATTAGTTATGACTATGAAATTTCCTTCAGGATCAGGTATTTTGAGAATAGGTGCAGTAGTTAATTTCTCTTTGAGTAGGTCAAAAGCTTTTTGACACTTCTCGCTCCATTAAAACCTTTTTCCTTTCTTCTGTAATGAAGTTATAGGAAAGGCAATTTTAGAGAAATTTGCCACAAACTTTCTATAATATCCTGCCAAACCCATAAAACTTCTTACTTCAGATACGTTTTTGGGTATAGGCCACTGAATTATAGCTTTAATCTTGGCAGGATCTACTGATATTCCTTCTGCCGAAATGACATGACCCAGATAATGGACCTTTTTCTGATAGAATGAGCACTTAGATAGTTTTCCATACAATTTATGTTCTCTTAACCGTTGTAAAACCATCTCAAGTTGTTTGCTATGCTCTTCTTCATTTCTAGAATAAATTAGAATATCATCTAGAAAAATCAAAACAAACTTGTCCAGATAATCTCTAAATACACTGTTCATGAGATTCATGAATGCTGCTAGTGCATTTGTCAATCCAAAAGGTAATACAGTAAACTCATAATGTCCATATCATGTTCTAAAAGTTGTTTTGAAGATATCTTCATCTTTAATTCTCAGCTGATGGTATCCAGACCTTAAATCTATTTTTGAAAACATCGTTGCTCCTATCATTTGATCAAAAAGATCATCCATGCGAGGTAATGGATACTTATTCTTAATTGTAGTCTTATTAAGCATACGATAGTCTATACACAGTCTTAAAGTTCCATCCTTCTTTTTGACAAATATCACAGGCGCTCCCCATGGTGAAACACTTGGTCTTATCAATCCTTTTGACAATAACTCATCTAATTGTGCTTTCAATTCCATGAGTTCTGTAGTAGTCATTCTGTAAGGCACTTTAGAAATAGGTTCGGTTCCAGGAACTAGATCAATGGAAAAGTCAAATACCCTCTTTGGTGGCAGACCAGGTAGTTCATCAGGAAAAACATCCGAAAATTTCTTTAGAATGGGATATTTTTCCATGTCCGTTTTTCCACTTTCCTCAATTTCTCCATCTTCTAGTTCTTGTTGACTTTGAAAATCAAAATTTTCATTTTCATACTCACGATCTTCTATTTTTACTGCAAAGAGTTTGCACCCTTTCTTGTTAGCTCTAAGAAGTTGCATTGCTGATATCTGCCTGACTTTTACTTCTCTAGGTATTCCCTGAATCTTGACTGGGTTACCATAATCGTCTAAACATTCAATTGTCTTGGTATTACAATCTACTATGGCTCTGTGTCTCCATAACCAGTTCATTCCTAAAATGACATCATAAGATCCTAGAGGGGTAACATAAAAGTTGACTTCGGTTGTGAAACTAGGTAGTTCAATTCTAGCTTCAAACAGACATTGGTCCACCCTTGGTCTTGTGTTGTTTGCATATTCAACACTCCATGACATAGCCATGTGTCCTACCTTTCTAGTTAATTGATTAGCTATCCTAGGAGAAATAAAGTTTTCAGTAGCACCAGTATCAATCAAAATAGAAATAGGCAAACCAAATAAAGTACCTGGTGTCTCAATTGGCGTTATTTGATACTCAGCCTGACGATCATCAACAGCAGCATGAATCCTCTGTTGAAACATTGCTTGTTGGCTTGGTAGCGCATTTCCATGAGATTGGGTTCCTGAAGTCTTATTGGGACATTCATTTGCATAATGATCTCCCTTGCAAATAAAACACCCCGTCCTTGGACCTCTTTTCACAACAGCTTCACCAGTTTTGCTTGTACTCATAGTGGTTTTGTTAACGTTGCTAGTGCTGGTATTGCTTCTTTTGCGATCACTTTTAAAATCTTTTCCTCCATAACGAAATCTTTTTCCCTTTGTTTTGGCAACACCTTGTATAGATTCATCCTTCTTAGGAATTGTTTTATTAAAAACTTCAGCCTCTTTCTTGTGTTCCTTCCTTTCTTGCCTTGTAAGGTCTGTCTTCAGTTTTTGTTCTTGCTTCACAGCTTTTTCATATACCAAGTCCATAGTAGTTGGTCCATGCATATCAACTTCTCCACCAATCTTACTATTGAGCCCTAGGATGAATTTTCTGATACGAAAACGTTCATCCTTATGGTATATTGGGACATAGCGAAGAAGTCTAGTAAACTTCTCCCAGTACTCATGTACTGTCATGTTTCCCTGCTTCAATTCTTCAAAATTGGTTAACTTTTGGTCATAAAAGAGTTGGGGTAACCATCTCTTTCTGAAAATTTCAACAAACTCACCCCATGTCAATTTCCATGAACTTATATCTAATTCCAATTTCTTGTTCATCCACCAGTTAGAGGCTTCACCCGCTAACTGATAAGCACCCCAAGCTGCCTTAGTAACTTCGTCATAATTTCTTATATCAAAGTACTTTTCCATTTGTATTAACCATATTTCAGCTTCGTCTCCTCCGGCACTTCCATCAAATTTTGGAGGATATATCTTCTTCATATCCCTTGTTAACTCTGTGGACACTTGTTTCTTCTTTTTCTCAATTGAC
>VDFB02142674.1:0-21809 GCA_007258455.2 Sequoia sempervirens
ATCTCCTAATCCCTTGTCATTGGTATCTAGCTATAGGCTTTACCCCATGCAATCCAATGTCATCCATCTTATCATCATCACTTTTGCTTCTTTTGCACATCTTTTCTATCTCATCGTTCATCATTTCACCATTCATCTATATGGCATGTCATTTGCCCACTTCATCTTTGATGATTTGGATAACTATCCCATCCCTGAGCTTTATATAGTCACTATCATCCAACATCATCTATCTTATCCATTCATCATTCATCTATCTTGTCCCATCGTGTCGGTCCAATCATTTAATCCCCTTATCTAGGGTCATCTCATCCTCTTTCATCCATCATTTGTTGTCGATCTTTAGTCGAACTACGTTGCCCCTGTGCTTTCACGTAGGCAAGGTCGATCATTTGATCCGCCCCCGTGGTTCCATCATCGATCTTCATTCTTCACTTTGCTCTTCTATCATCTATCATCGGTCTTTTTCCTTTTGTCCATCCTATCTTTACCATTCATCAAGGTCTCCATCATAGTCAGTCGTCCACCTTTCTCTGAACTACGAGGGCTCTGTGCTTTCACGTAGGCAAGGCTAATCTTTGATCGGCCCCCGAGCCCCTAGGTCCTTAGGATGTGTCAGTCTCATGTCTTGTCTCTCTTGTGTCATGTCGTCAAGCTATGCCCTTATCTAGCCATTTCTTCACAAATGAGATCCATTTGTATCAACAAATCCAATCAATTTTGAACATCCCGTGTCATAACGATCTTTTAATATCCATCATCTTTGGTCTCAACAGGATGTATCCTTCCTAACAGACCTCATCAGTCTCATCTATCCCCTCGATCCTATGGCAATGAACATTTGAAATTGAGTGCAATCTTTTGATGCTTTTGGATTTTTTTTATCATTTGAGATCCCTATCATCACTTGTCAAGACTGCCATAATCCATCATATTATGGTGTGTTTTGATTGGTCAACATAGGGGCATATCTTGCTCTTTTTATATTTGTGTCTTCTTGGTTGTCCCACGTAGTACCCACCAAGATCCCTGAGGTCTTGTGTTATGCTGGGGCATCCTTTTATGCTTGTAGTTATCTCAATACCTGGCCCGACCAAGGTCTTTGTGACTTTGAGGTGTTGGGATAGCCTTGTTGTCTGTTGTGTTTGTTTTATGCATTAGACACTAATTCGCCTTGGTTCTTCATACCCTGGTGTCTTGTGTTTGATGCTATAGCAAAAACCAGTGCTCCAAAGATGATAAATTGCATTTAGAATTGCATCTCATTTTCCATTCTATCGTCTTGCATGTATCCCCCCATCCATTCATCATTCATCCTTCATCCTTATCTCTATCCAATCTCCATCCATTCCACTTAGCCTGAATCATCTAATCATATCTTTGGTCTACTTCTCAGTCTTGTTACCAGCCTTGACCCATCATCATCATCCTTCGGAGGTATTCTTCCCTATCCCTTTGGTGTTGTTTTGGGATGTATCCTTCCCTCATCAACTTAACACACTTTCATCTCATCAGCCGGGAGGGGTATTCATCCCTATCCTTTAGTGGTGTTTTGGGATGTATCCTTCCCTCATCAATACTACTCAGTGGGATGTATCCTTCCCTATCCTCGTGTTGTTTCGGGATCCTTCATTCCCTCATTGACAACACTCCATCCATCAACCCATTTTGGCTTGTACCTTGACTAGGGCAACATCACCTTTTGTCCTCAAATCTATTTGTGCTTCATCCATCTCCATATCACTTACTCTCTTACCCATCACCTTGCATCATCTTCCTCATCTCCCCTTGCATCACCTCATCTATTTCGAGAGCACACACGTGTTCTCTTCAACCCGCATGTCCTCTCGAGGGGGCATCCTTCATCCCTACTCTTCATCTTTACCCCCATCGTCTTTCCTCCTAGTCATCCCTTTGATGACTGGGGCATCTTTTCCAATCTAACCATCTTCTTCTAGGTTCTATATTTTAATATTCTTTGAAATGATGCTACTTCGTAACACCATCTCAAAGAGGGAAAAATGTAGACATCCAAATTGGACCTTAATTTATCAAATTTATCACTTTTCGATCCTAAACATCCTCTTATCCAAGTTAATTAAGTAATATTACTATTATTTAATTAATATCTTTAATTCCTGGAATCCTAAGGTGTTTAATTAATAATTAAATGCCTTACCCTCCTTAATCCTCTTTTCATCAAATAAATTAAATAAATATTACATTTATTTAATTCCTCACATGTCATTTTCATCTAATCCTAATCCATTTCCTAATCTCTTCATTAAAGATGTGCACATGCCTAATCCTTGATTAGGATGTGTCACATCCTCCAACTTTTGCAAGTTGGCTTTTAATCCTAATTAGCCCCTAATTATCCTTTAATTACTAATTAATTAAGCCTAATCATTCCCCAAGGAATTTTTAATTCCTTTTTATTCTTCCTAGATTCCCTTCTTTTATATGTGAATTTTTAATTCACATTCCATCCTTCCAAGGCTTCTAGAATCTTGGACTTGTCACAATCTCCACATGTGACCAACCTTGGACTTGTCACAATCTCCACATGTGACCAAGTCCCACCTTTTTGGAGCCCACCTTTTACCCTCTAGATCATCCTAGGAATGTGAATTTTTAATTCACATTTATCCCCAACCACCTTTCCTTTTCCCATATAGATTTTTGAGGAATTCTAAAATTCCTCAAATGTCCCTTTCACTCCCACTTGGGGACAAGAAATCCCTTTTTGTGGAAATCCTCTCATCCCCCAAGGTGCATGTCCTTTTCCACCTCATGTACTTTTTTGACAACTCATTTCCATCTCATCCACCTTTGGCCACTTCACCCTCCACATGTCAAGATGTGAGGGCTTGTTGGTTCTCAACCCACCATAGCCCTTCATCTTGGCCTTGTTGGAGCAATCTTGACCATTGAATTCTCTAGAGAATTCAAATTCTTCTATAAATACCCCCTCCTCAAGGGCATTTTGAGAACACTTAGCCATCTTGCACCATTATGCTGCCAATTTGCATTCTCAACACTTGCATTTTGATAACTACATGCTATCCATTTGAATCCTCAAGCCTTCTCAATCATTTAACCATATTTATTCATCATCTTGCATATTGAAGCTTGCATGTTAATCACTCAATCCATCATCTAAGGAGCACACAACCAATCCAAGCAAGGGCCAATCAAAGAGGTATCAACAAGGGAGGTAAAAGTGTTTGTGTTCTATCTTATTTGCATTCCTTTTCGTTGAACCACTCTTTTGGCTAATCTTGAGGTGTCCTTGGTATTTTGTTATTCATGTTTCTTAGTTATTTTACACTCTTAGAGCAGTAGGAATTCCAAGGTATCACACCAACTTGTGAATATCCTTTGCATACCAATCTTGCCTTATTCCTTACTACTCCATTTTCATTTAGCTTATTCTAGAACACCCATTTTGAGCCAATCACATTTTTGTTCATAGGTCTAGGGACTATTTCCCATGTCTGATTCTTTTCTATCTGTTGTAGTTCCTCTTTCATAGCTCTCATCCAACTTTCATCTTCGGGTATGTGCAGGACAATGATGGGCCAAAAAGTGGCAATATGATGGGTATTTGTAGGGTATGTGACTGACGACTTTTTTTTAACCCAAAATTGATGAAATGAAAAGGGTTTTTAAAGGAGATTCTCAACTTTTCGCCAATATAAATTATGCTTTATTTTGAATTTAATAAATAATTATTATTCATTTTCTATTTGAATTACAACTAAAGTGTTGATTGATAGGCTGATTGAAAAACATCTATAACTTTGAAACAATATCACATTTTTTGAATCCAAAACATGCATCACATTCTATGCTTCGCATACTATAGGATTAAAAAAAGAAAAATTGTATTTCATGAAGTTTTGACCAAGTTAAGGTGGTTAGACATATGAATTTTTATATTTTTTAAAAGTTGTAATAAAAAATTAATAATTAATTATTTACTTGGAAAAAAATTACAAAAACATATGCATCACATCCAGACATGAGTCCTCTACTTATGTCTAAAATATTATAAAAAAATATTATCATTTTATTGTGGTTAGGGTGGTCAGACAAACACCCACTTCTTATTTTTCCCCTAAAATTTAAGTACTCTGCATTGAAATTTCAAATTTTCACCAAATAGTTTTTTTTTTTTTAAATAAACCTAGTAGTTTAGAAACTACATTCAGTTTGCTACAGATTCTATTCTTGCATATTTTTGAAATAATATAGATAACTTATTCAAATTTTTACGTCAAATTTCCTAACTCTGATTTTTCTAAATTTTTTGCCACTTAAGGGCTTGTTTTTTCCATGATGATCCTACACATACCCCTTCACATGCTTCTTTTATAGATTTAGTCTTTATTTTAGAGAGTAAACACAAATTTACCTTAGCTACAACTTTACTTCTTGTCTTCACACCTTCACTCTTGTCTCCAATTATATGATCTTTCAGATGATTCTTCTCTACATATTTAGGAGTCCCAGTAGCAGGTTCTGGTTCATTCTCTTCTTCTTCTTCCACTTGTTCTTCTTCTTTCTCTTCTTCTTCCTTCTCCTTATTTTCTTCAAGTGTATGCCCACAAATAGGATCATTAGGTTCAACTTCACTTTTCTCAATAGGTCTGTGTATGTCTTCATCAACTTTCACATTAGCACTTTCAATGATCTTTCTCAATCTTTTGTTAAAGAATTTGTATGCCTTTCTAGTAGTAGAGTATCAAAGAAATATTCCTTCATCACATCTAGCATCAAACTTTCCAAGATTCTCATAATCTCTTTTAATATAGCATCTTCTTCCAAATACCTTAAAATATTTCACAGTAGGAGTCTTACTAGTCCATAACTCAAAAGGCATCTTTGTGTTGTTGTGCCTGATCTTAACTCTATTAAGAACATAAACAACAGTATGTATCGCTTCTCTCCAATATACATCTAGTACATTAAACTCTTTCATCATAGTTCTAGCAGCTTCCTGAACTATCTTGTTTTTAATTTCAACTACTCCATTCTGTTGTGGGGTTCTCAGAGCAAAAAATTGTCTTTTTATGCCATGCTTCTCACATAATGCATTAAATTCACCAGAAGTGAATTCACCACCTCTATCAGATCTTAAACACTTGATTTTCAAATTTACTTCATTCTCCACTCTTGCTTTGAATACCTTAAACCTATCCAGGGCATGATTCTTTTCTCTGAGAAAAGCAACCCATGTCATTCAAGTGTAATCATCAATAAGCAACAAAAAATATTTGTCACCATTCAGGCTTCTAGTCGTAGTCGGACCACAAAGATCAGTATGTACTAATTCCAACATTTTGGTAGTAGAATGTTCATTTCCTTTAAAGCTACATCTTGTCTGCCTCCCCAATTGACAACTTCTACAAATGGCATTAGTAGGTCTTGTGATTCTAGGCAGTCCTCGAACAATCTCCTTTGCACTGATCTTGACCAGGTTATCAAAATTCACATGTCCCATTCTCCGGTGCCATAACCAACTTTCACTAATCTAAGATACAAGACACTAACCATCAACTCCTTTCAACTAATAAATGTTTCCATGAGTTCTTCTAGTAGCAATCATATCTCCACTTCCAGATCCTTTTTTGATTTCATAGGTATTGTTCTGAAATACAAGTTTAAAGCCATTGCTACACATCTTACCAACACTTAGAAGGTTATGCATCAAACCCTTCACATAATACACATCATCAGTACTATGCACTCCATAAAAACTAATTGAACCTTTACCGCAAATCTTAGCTCCTGAATCATCACCAAACATAACTAAACCACCATCATACCTCTCAAGTTTAGTGAACTTACTCTTATCTTCGGTCATGTGATTTGAACATCCACTATCAATTACCCAGTAGTCTTCATCTTGTCTTGCATGAAATGGAGTAACCAAAGTACCTTCCATCCTATTCTTCTTAACCTTCAGAGCCTTCTTACTTACACATTTTTCAGAGTTAGTGGATACAAATTTACTTTCCAAAGCTAAGAATAAGCATTTGCTATCATCAACTTCATTCTCAAATTCATCATCAGAAATACTTGCCTCTTCCTTAACATAGTATAGCTTCTTACACTTCTTATCTTTCCTATCCTTATCCTTATAATCCTTATAATCCTTATTCTTCTTATGTGTAGCTCTGTTCGGACATCTTGAAGCATAATGGCCAATATTACCACAACTAAAGCATTTAAAGGGCAACATACCTTTATACTTGTCGGTACCTTCAATTTCCTTGTGAAGTTAGCTTCCTGCTCATCAACGCCATCGCTATCTAGTTCCTCCTCAATCTTCATTGCCTTGAATGTCATCTCTATCTTTTCTTCTATCTTGTCATCCTTATGAAACTTTCTCAATTCAAATGCTTGCAAGGTGTTGAACAACTGATCCAAGATGTACTTCTTAGGATCATACATTTCTTCAATCATGGAGATTTTATCATTGTAGCAATCTGGTAGGGTGATCAGGATCTTCTCAATTATGTCTTCATATGACAGCTTTCCTCCTTGATTTCTAACTTCATTTGCAATCTATTCAACCCTGTGAAAGAAACTTGTAAATTATTCACCATCTTCCATCTTCAGGTTCACAAATCTATGCTTTGCAACTAGTCTCTTTGTCAATTTCACCTTTTTATTTCCTTCATACATGTCTTCCAACTTCTTCCAGACATCATATACAATATCCAAAGAATTAACCTTAATTCACTCATTTTTAGATAAACCACTACAAATCACATACTTTGCCTTCTCATTTTCTTCATAAGCAGAGATTTCATTTTTAGAATTAACACCACTGGACGGGAGTTTATATTTATTCTCAACAACCTTCTAGGTCTTGAAACCAAGAGAGATAATATATCCTCTCATATATCCCTTCCAATCTTTGTAGTCAGTTCCATCACACATAGGGATCACCAACTTGTGCGCCATCGGATCTTCCTTAAGCGGTTAAGCTCTACAACAAGGAACCAAAGCTTTGATACCAATTGTTAAATAGGCGTAGGACAACTGAGAGGGGGGAGAATCAGTTGTCACTCAAATTCAAACTTAAAACTTTATTTCTTATCAATTCTTCAACCACACTATTCTATTATTAAACATAAGCATGAAACATAAATAACAAAAAGTAAATCAACACAATGAACACCAAATTTTACGTCAAAAACCCAATAAGGGAAAAAGCACGATGAGGGTTAACTCACAATATAAATGATTATAAATTGAATACAAAGGCTCACTATCCAAATACAAAGGCTCACTGCCCAAAAGAGGACTCACTATCCAAATACAAATGCTCACTGCCTACGAAGGACTCACTATCCAACAGGGAGGCTCACTTCCTATAGATACAAAAGAGAACAAAATATCCACCACTACAATTAAAGCACATTTGCAGGATCGCAAAAACCTATAGCTTACTGCCTTCAACACACTGAAGTACTGCTATCACAACTCACTCACACACACTTCTTCTCTTATGACTCGTGGCACTCTTTCGTCGCTTTGCATCACACTATCATACAATTCTTCACAACTCGACTTGCTTTTATACTATTCTCAACCTTAGAAACTTTCTCCAAGGTCAACCATAATACATTGTTTCATAAATTCAAATTAGGTTGGCAACCCTAAATGCCTGCAGTGGAAAAGGAATAAGAGAGGACCAATAAAACATTTAACCAAGACCACAAATAATATTCTTGAATGTTCTACATGCTTCCTTAATTAAATTTTA
This sequence comes from Sequoia sempervirens, assembly GCA_007258455.2. Lineage (NCBI taxonomy): Eukaryota > Viridiplantae > Streptophyta > Pinopsida > Cupressales > Cupressaceae > Sequoia > Sequoia sempervirens. Next base: position 7,781 of record VDFB02142674.1, read on the forward strand.
TTCCTCGAATGAAATGTAAACACTAGGTCGGCCAAACTTAATGAAAACACAAGTTAACAATGATGCACACACTTCCCAGTACAAAGATGACACGTAGATACCTAAACACCCTTCATTATTCATGAGACTTCATCGTAGATTTCTTTAGATACGTCCACAACAAAACAATAAACTTCAATCACTGAATACCTTTCACTAGTCTATTCGGACTGTGCAAACACACATAGAAACATTGAAACATGATTTCTGGATCACTAAACTTTGAACCTCATCGCTAGAGCATGGAAAAGACCTTCACAAGACATATCCCAGATTCGCAAGATCTGAAATGAAACAACAGAGAACTGTGGAGCAAAAATATTTCTCCCAATCCACAAAACACTAACTCTGCTAGTACAACACACATACCGATGGACACAAATTTCACATACCATATCACTAGAAACTAAAACTTAGAATATATGATCATCAGATCACCATAATGAAAACTTCAGAATTGCACAGGCATAGGATTAACATAGGAGAAACATAGAGCACATACCAGAGCACAATCCAAACACATTCCTTCCTCTGACTTCTCTTCTTTATTAATTTTCTCAAAAGCACTTGGAAACTTATCACCACAACACATCTGAAACACCATAAAGATAGCTCCATGTACTCACAACATCTCAACCATACATGTACAATCTACAACATACTGAACTGTGTCGACATCAATGACAACACCACCAAACTAGCTCATACTTGCAACAATGTACAACTCAATCCAAATAAGTTATTTCCAGCATATAGGTGTTAATGAGTAGTCTAGTACATATTCCAACCCAATAGGTAAAACTTAACCTAAGGTTTCTCTCTTTAATCAAATGAACTTCTCATCCCAAAATAGGTTATTCCAAACCTAGGGTTTCATTCGAGTATCAAATATGATCAAATAATCATTCTAGTGAAGATATTTTGATGTGGTTTGCATAGCATCACGTCATATCTTACATACCTTCACTATGGCTTTATACCTAAAGCTTATCATCCCCAAGGTTTTCTTATCATAGTTAGAAAATAATGCCAAGTCACTTCACGAAATTGACATATCTCACATTATACACATATTCTAACTATCTAAGAATAGATCAACAATAGCTTCTTCTCGTAAGACAGTAGGAGTAGTAAGACACTTTCTTACAAACCATAAGTAATCTAGATCTTCCCTTGTATATCTCATAGAAAATGATCTTCCCTTTCATGACCAATTTATTTGCCTATCCTTTCCTTAAAGCATCAATGATAATAGCAATTTATTCTACAAGCAATATATATGCAAGGTATGGTGTGAGAATAGGCCACAACTCTTGACCTTTCCACTATTTTTCTTCAATAATTCCAATACCTTATCCTTGTGGTCATAAGGTACATGACTTAATTGTCATCTTGGCTTAATAAGAAGTCAAAGTTCTTCCAAATCGAAAAACATATCCACGCTCTTCATTGGGTGGGGTACTTAATCTGATTCAATCCATTCTCTTTTCCCCCCTTATTGTTTTCACAACATTCGTTCAACTCAGAGTTGAACTCCTAGCAGCAAACATTTTGCTTTCTCGAAATTATTTGTTATTCTTTGTTGTTGAATTTATATCGCCTTTTCTTGCCTCAATGACATATCTTGAATATACTTTTTCCCAAAGTTAGATTCATCGTTGATTTCTATCTCATAGATTCAACATTTTGGATCATCCAATAAGAGACCTAATGAATAATCAACAACCTTAAAAGTTAATAGTTGCTCTACTATTCCAATTCTCTTTCCAATATCCTTTTTGGTGGAGGAATATCCATACTCACAAAGCCTCTTTTTTTGATGTACTTTTCAACTTAGAGTGTTGTTTCCTTGCAACTTCTATTGATTTGACACATAGTGTCATACCACATTCCATTTCCTTTTGGAACCTCTAATGTATGTTGGTTTTTATTGACATGTTGGTGAGTTCTACTTATACTCCAACCCATCTATGTACTATCCAAACCTTTTTTAGATCAATACGTTTTACCTTTTCAAACTTCTTTCTCACAATCACCTTTTCAAGTGTTTTTGTTCCTACTCTTGGTGAATTATTCTCTCATAACCCTTAAAGATACCACAGTTGTTTGGTTCCCTTCTCCTCATCTTAATCAAAACTCCAAATTGTTGTCATCAATTTTGGTTGGTGGAAATTGTAGATAGGGAAAAATCAGTAGGTTTAATGTGTTGAAAACAACAAACTTTCTAAACCCTATCAAGCACCATGAAGCACAAACTAGAATGAAAATGCAAATAAACAAAAGACATGCAAGCCAATTTTCAAACTAGACTTGATTGACCTCCATGGATCTTCTCCACCTGCATAAGAATGCAAGATTTTGAAGGTTGATTGTTGGAGGAATGTTGGTTGCTCAATTCAACAACATAACAACACGACAAAGGTGATAGATGGAGATGGACAAAAGATTGAAGAATGATTTTAACAGCATAAGGATGTCCGAAGAATTGCCTAAATGGATTATGAGAGGTTGTATTTATAGAGCCTTGATGTGGACGGAGATAAGATTTGATAAGAATCAGTAAGGATTTGATTTTTGACAAAAGAGGAAATACAACGAGATGAGATAAGATTATAAAAAGATAGAAGGATTTTGATTTTCTCTTTTAAAGGAAATAAATCCTAAAAAAGATGAGAAGGATAATTGATGAATTATCTAATTAAATAAATTAATTAGATACACATGAGTTCAGATTTTGGAAAGAAAGCGAGAATATCCTTTTTAGATTTTATTAATTAAATAAATATTTGATTTATTTAATTAATGTTAAATTTATGATTTCATTAATTAAATAATATAAATTATTTAATTAACATTAGAAAAATGAATAGAAATTATTTAATTAACATTAGAGGAATGGATGGATTATGCATAGGAAGGGAATAAATGAAATTAGTCAAATAAATAAGATTTATTTAACTAATTAGATGATGACATGGGTACCTAGGGAAAAACATGCTACAAGATGTCTAAATGATGTAATGTTGTGACAAGGTGTTGTAAGAGGACATTTTTGGGTGTCTACAGAAACATATCCACTTTGTTGATTACTTCTTTTCTGACCATTCTGGTCTTTTCCCTTATCCCTAAGGTACTATCTTCTTTCTTAGAAGTCCCTAGCCTTGCTCAAAAATTAGATTCAAGTTAAGAGTTCTCCAAGCTCTTAGATAACTCCTTCATTGAATTTATACTTTGATCCATATTATGCCAATAATGCATATTCACAAATTCATAGTATTCTTCCTAAGTCCAAGAATCCTTGACTCTTTGTCTATGGGTTGTTATCAATTAGGGAGATTCTCTAAATCTTATCTATCCCTCAGAGTTTTATATCTAATTCGTAGGATGAAGGTATATATTGGTTATACTTCCTAAGCTTCCTACATAACCCAATTGCATAATCTTCCGCAATCCTAGGGAATATAATAAAAAGTTGTTGGTTTAGGAGTTTTCACTCCAGGGACAACTCTTAACTAGTCCCAAACTTAAACAAGTTTCTAGGAATCTCTTCTTCCTTTTAATTTCTCCATGTTCTTTTATCTTGCCATCTTGGCATAAGAACATTTCAACTATTATATCTGATAAGGTTTACGTAACACTTACGTAATGAGCTCATAGGTTCTAGTGTTGAACTTGACTGCTTTGATACCACATGTAACAGACATGGTGTTCTTCGTAGTAAAATTTCTAATGTTTTCACCTCAAGTGAATAAAACATGACGCCATGGCATAGCAATAAAAAAATTTCTTCCAATAATGTAAATTACATGCATAATTGAAATAACACCAATTCCAATTTGTCATTGCAATCCAAAGTAATTGTACAAATCTTCCAAAACATAGATATCATATTGAACAAAGATGTTATACAATATTCAATAGAGATTTCATTCCAATATAATAATTCCATAAATTACAATATTCCAAGAATGTACACTATTACAACCACAACTCCACCGAGCTTCGAAGCATAAGATATAGATGGTCTAGGAATCCGCCTTTCAAAACCTTGGTCTTTTGTCATCTGCTGAGGAGGAGAAGCATCACTCAAGCGCTTTTCTGCCAACCACAGACTCATATGTAGTCCCCCGTACATCTATCAATGATAGATGGCCCTTCCCTTCGACAAAGGTATTGGTTGGGTAACCTTGTAAGACATACCACTCAAAGCTTAGTGTTGTATCAAACATGACTAGGATTTATAACCTACACTAGGTAGCCCTCATGCATTTAAGTAGACATAGTGAACTGACAATGGAGTCCCAACTTCACACTAACTAAAGTGGAGACTTTAGACATTCCCACTACTTTAGCCAAAGTGTTCTCACTTAGTATAACCGAGCGATGGTCTACCATTCACCTACACTATGGCAAGCTCGTTTTGACTTAAGGCCATTATATCTTTGCTTAGGAAATCCCTCTCCATGGAAAAGCTACTCCCTAGGATAACCCATCTCTTTAACACAACCTAAGGAAAAAAAACTCAGAAAGAAAAGTACTAGTTCCCTCCCTTCACTGGATAACAATTCCAAGAGCAACATACTAGTTCCCTCCCTTCACTGGATAACAATCCCAGGAGCAACCTACTAGCCATCTAGCATAAACAATTTATCTAGCTATGAGTGATCCTTAAGCTTGTCTACATTTGATCATATAATAACAATACCAATGACAAACAATCTCTCTTACCCATGTCTAATCATATCTAGTATAATATTAATACCTATGAAAAACATCCCTCCTATCATGGAGTAAAATGCAAACATAATGCATGGCCTCATCGAAGAGTTATCATAATAATAGAGGACTCCATTCAAGAGTATCACCTCTTTGACCAAGAGGGTTTAAGCTATGAGTCTACTCTTACCAATATAATAACTTTGTATTAAAGTGTGCTTTGACAGTAATCAAGTAGTAGCTCTAACTCACTAGTTTTCACTAAACCTCTCAACACAAGAGTATCCCGCTAGCTATCTATTATAATCAAATAACTAGCTACGAGCAACCCATGTTCAAACATATCTAGTATAGTTAAATACCTATGTCAAACAATCTCTCTTTTCATGGAGTAAATACAAACAATGCAAAAATAAAGTAAATAGTTTTGTACATCTCTTTCAAAGTAAACAATACTTTTCTCTACGTGCAAGAATCAAAAAGATTTTAAGACTAGTTTAATCAATCAAGACTTAGCTCATTCAAAAATAGAATAAACAAAAGTAGAATGTCCTCATCCCTATGTTTTAGCTTCCCGATTTGGCTGGATGCAGTCACATCACCTTTAGAACAACAACTATCTCGATATTGATTCTCCAACAAAGTCTCAATAAACTAAACTCACAAGTTTGGGCAAATGCTTCTTCTCAAAAGATAATAAAACTCTCTTAATACTCAAGGTTCTCTCTCATTGGTTTGACAGAATAAAGTAGATAGAAATGCACACTAAAATGCAGATTCTTTTGCACCAAAAATAGCGCATAGAAGAGAAATAAAGAGGCATAAAGGATTGAGAATGAGGCATCCCAAATAAATAACTCTTGATGCTATTTACACAACAAGCAAGCAACTATACTACCTATAGTTTAGGCATGATAATGACAATAAAAAACATGCAAAGCAACACCTCAAACACAACTTAGAAAGGTGGAAAATAAGTAAGTAAAGAATCAACTTGATTACTAACAAATCAACCCACTTATTGACAACAATTGTAGAATAAATTGACTCTCCATGTGATAGAATTCGACTGTAGAATTCTACGATAAGCAAAATAAAAAGGTGGTGCGATTTTACTATCAAGTGAAATAGTCAATAACCAAAGCTTGCCACCCATATTTGCATCGACTTATTCCATGTTGAGTATAGACTCATAAACTCAATTGATTTAGACAAAGTCATTGGTTGATTTAGACAAATCCATTTAAGTCGCCCATGATTATCAACTTCTAAGCCAATATGTTTAGCATTAAAATTGGCTGCTATTTATTGTTTGATATAGTTGATTTCGAAGTAAATGATGTTTAAATGAAATCACCACATATACATACATACATACATACATACATATATATATATATATACGTATTCATATATATGTATATGTCAACATATAAATTTATTTTATCATAAAGCAATAAAGCATGTATGTATAATCGATATACAAAAGAGTATATCAACTTAGCAATCACATTGTCATATTGACATTTTTATTGTGTATACATATATAATATATGTATATATATATGTCGCTATATACATGTATGTGTATGTGTACATGTATCGATATATTCGCATGGGCATATATCCATTTGCTACCATACACATATATGGATACACGTATACATATGGATATATGTACACATTATATATAATAAGAATACATTTGACATATAGATGAATACAAACAAGTCATTAGTCGCATAATAATAATATATATTATATATCTAAATATATATGTGTGTGTGTGTGTGTGCGCGCGTATACACACCCCTTTATTAAGCATTTACGCTTACATGTGTATTCATATATATACAAACATATATATTATCTATCAACACGACAATAAATGATCTATTCAATATCTGAATGATCATATCCTATGTGACTATGGCATCATATCACTTGTTTGTAAACATATATGCATATATCCTATTACACAATCAACCACACAAACAAGCACAGTAGGGTAAGGAAAGAATCACAAGCTCAAACAGATAAACATCATCCAAGCATGCATTCAGTATTAATCAAGACCCTTACTAATGAAAACACATTACACTAAGGATGACTTACCTACTTCCCTCATGATAACCTGACTCATTTATTCTATTGTGGTGTGTGTAAGCTCAGATAGGTTATGTTACCAGTTACCCGACCAAGACCTTCTCCCGAGTGATACTTCCCCTTAGCTTGGAGGAATGAACATATACAAGATGCATCTACATTCTCAAAACATGTCCAAGGTAGTCAGTTATTCAACAAAATATGCATTACACATAATACATCTACATAGTTAGAATATCAACACAATATTCATCCAATCACATAAATGCATTCCTTCATATAATATTAAATGAGATGACATTCATTCATAAATCAATGATAACAAAGTACAAATACAATTTATTCATCCACTGAATTCACATTACATTCACATTTTACCATACATAGTAATAGTAAATAGTAATTTCACAATTTGGGGTGTAACAAGAATAATCTAGTTTTTTTAAATATAATTTGATTCAAATTTTGATGACCAAGAAAAAATGAAGCCAGAAATATTATATGTAAGTTTTTCACAAACAATAGAGACTAGTAAAATAAATTAAAGATCAAAACCTTAACATAATTGAAATATTGCAAAAATAACATGGTTAGAAAGCTAAGAGAGCTCAATGTTAATATGATTTTTTTTAACTTTATATTGAAAGACGTGCAAACTTGATGGAGAGTACACTCGATATTGTGTCATTTTTTAAAATTTGAAAAAACTATGTCTAAGGTTGTTGACATCTAAGTCCAGTCAATGAACAACTAGAGCTTTTGAATGACCAATTATGTTGAAATAACTCATCTAGGAAGTATAATTTCTAAGTGAAATTTTTCTTATCTAAGGTATTATAGATCTAGCTAGTGCACTGCCCTTTTGACAAATATTGATTTGGGAGAAACTAATGAACTAAGTTGTGGAAAAAATTGTTCACGTGTTTAAGAACCTTACTAAAGGCTTTCTAGGTTTTGTTGTCAACTTCTTCACCTTTCTAAAACACATTAATTTTTTTAATTTGGTCAAGGGATGTGAAGGTTATGATTGTTTTAATTTTTTCATGTTTCGTTGCAAATTAGTAGATTGAAAATTGATAAATGTATTGTAAAAAGATGGGTTTTGACCCTTATTCTTATATCTATGAGTATTGAGTGATTTTTAGGAAAAAATTGTAGCATGAAAGTGATCTTAGGTGAACTACGAAGCCTCTAATCTCATTACATAGGTAAGGTCATATTGGATGAGCCCTTGAGGTATAGTTTTGACCCTTAGGTCACGTCCTTCTATAACTTGCTTGGAATTATCATGATTATTTAATTTTGATTGAGAGACTAATGGTGTATCTAGTTTTGCAGATATCTTGTAGGCGCAGGTTATTGGAATCAAGTGGGTTGCTAATAGTGTTGCAAGGTAATGAGAGAGGACTATGGTGAGAAATTATCATTTACTCATTCATCTTATTTGTTATAGTTGGAGGAATTTTCTTAGTGACATCTCACAATTAAGTTAAAAGAGTTGTACTTTTAATTTAGTCTTAGAGTACTTATTGTAATGACTTGGAATGATACATTGTGTTATATAAATTGGTGTAATGAGTTATGGTATTTCATATATGATATCAAAACAAATTAGAAAGTAGTTCAAATAAATATATTTATCGTTATTCTCCTTGTTAGAATAGATTTTGCATGATAGGAGTCACAACTAGGCTTTGGGTGCAATGAGTGTTGGTGAATTTAATTATTTTATCTTGATATTGTAATTCCATGTTATATGATTTATCAAATTTTTTTTTATCTAAATAAGTTTTATGAGGAAAATTAATGATTGTACGGTCAATTAATGTTAAGTTCTAACAAAGTACATGCAATAAAATGATTATTTTTGTGAGTTAGTCAAGTGATTGTGGTTAGAATTTGGTTTTTTGTGTTGTGTCCTTAATCAAATATTTTGGGCATTACATGGGTATCAAAGCATATTTTTTCTACTATGGAACCTTATAGGTCTCATTTATTTTTCATGAAGGGTTAAATTCATAATGATATTTTTATAGCTTGTTGAACCTAGTCATGTTTTGTGAAGATACTAGTGAATTTGTATGTTTGTGTCTCTAGTTGTGATACAAGGTATACAACTTGAGAGAAGGGTTTGTGGACATTGTTCATAACTCACACATGCACACCATTTGTGATAGTTTTATGTTGTGGAATTTATGTGTTGTTCATTTATGGGTTGTACTATGGTTGTGACTTGTTGAGTGATGAGTCTTTGTGAATGTGTTATGTTGGAGTAAGGGAAGTGTTCAAAAGGGTTGACCCTCCTAGACTGATTGAGAGCACCCTTTATGTGGGGTTGAGTGGGGAGAGAAGGCCTCCTTCGTGATCTAACCTATCTAGGGTGAGGTGAGCTACCATGTGGCCCTCATAGTCACATTGGAGTGATTCCCCCCATCTCCCACTCTTTTATGGATCCATTGGTGATTTATATGTGACTATTATAAACCAAATGTGTTGGGGATATATGGGTTGAGGATTAATCTAAGTGTATCGTTGTTTTGGAGCATATCTATTTATGACAATTCAATTATTATTTGATTGTCCCAAGTTGTGTGGGATATGTTTATTATGACATGGTGATTTATTCATGATCTCTATGTGGTTTGAGACCACCATTTCCCCTTCTCCCCCTTAGGTGACTTGTTTGAAGTCACATGGTGATTGTGTTGTGAAATTTTATGCAATTATTGGACTCATATTTTGATTATTTTTATTTTTATTTGATCAAATAAGCCAATAATTTTGAAAATTCCTTAAGTTATTTGATTAATTAATTTTTAAAATTGTCCTTTTTGCCTCAAGGATTGGTCATTGTGACTTTTAGGTTTCAAATTTTGAATTATCATTTGGTGGCCACTATTAGAATTTTTATTTTCTTATATGAATTTTCATTCGTTGACTTTAGTTGAAATTTAATTGAATAAAATCTTTGTTTTGAGGCTTTTATCGATGTTTATTGTTGTTGGCATGAGTATAGTAATATGAATTATATTAAACTATCATACTCACGAGGGTCCCTAATAGGTTGTATGGGGGCAGTAGATGGCTTGGGGAATTCTTTATGAAGGGGTAAATGAGACCGGTATGGGATGGTTGTAATCCATTTCCCTTGGATCTATTTGATTTTTCTATATGGAGGGTTCCTTGAGGATGACCTAGAGATCATCACCTATGTGGATATGTGGCATTATGGCATTATGGGTTCTCAGAGGAGAATTTTGGATATTGGTCATCCTCACCCCATTATGTGAGTTCATGATATGTTTAATGTGAATTTAATGTTATGTGATAAATGAGTATAAAGATAAGTTGATGAGATGTCAGAATTTTTCCATGTATGTGATGTGATGCAAGGAAATATATATAGATTCAATTGATTTGATGCCAAAAAAAGAACATGGATAGTGATAGAAGTGAGATATGTGTTCTAGCATGTATTGATGTGACTTGAGAATAATATGGTTTCCTAAGATTTTTGTTGCTTCATTTTATGATGTGAAATATGTATCCTTGTTTGTTCTTGGACTTTTTGTTGATGAATACAAGTGGGTCTAATTTATTCCCTTGGGGACTTCCATGAGGAAGTCTATACTAGGGAGGAGGATGTAAGGCCACCTAGCACACTCCCTACAACACACCTAGGGATCTTATATTATGTAGTAATATTGTACATTGGTGAACATAGAGTATATACACTTTATGGTTGGTTACCTTGTTTACCTACATATTATTCTACTTGTACCCTTGTGGCTTCATGTTCCTAGTAGAATCTAATAATGTAGATATACATATTCACTTATACACACATTATATTCTATATTAATATCCGTTCTTGTGACTCTTTATGTATTGATGTATTTAATAATGAGTTGGTAGTGATAGTTTTTTTTCTTCTCATGAAAAAGTTAATGAATTCTAGTTCTTGATGAATTGATTTGTGATGCATTTTCCTTTAATATGCATACATGCTATAATTTTGAAGTGAATTGTGAATTCCTAAAGCAATGTTTAAAAGATTAAATGCACACCTTTGCATGTAATATTTAAGATTTAAAGTGTCTAGAGATTTTAGGTTGATCTTTCTAAAGATGCATAAATTAAATTTTGGTAACCATCAAGGTTCATTGGTCTATATGTCAGGTACATGCATTTTCTTTTCCTTGTGTGTCATTCAAATGCATTGTGTATATTTTGATATAGCTAATTGAAGCCTAGTTAAAAATAAATATTTCTTATACCTATATTCTAAGAATCAATAAGCTATGTATAGATGTTAAGTTTCTAATTCTTATCTTTTAATATTATTATTTATTTGGCATGATGGTTACTGTTGGCATTACAATCCGTACCTCTGGAGTACGTATTGGTAACAGATAGCTATGCATAGTGCATAATGACTTCTCTTCAAATTAGGAGGGGAAGCTCCCTCTTTTGTTGATATGCATGAAAAATCAAATGATCTAAATCCTATCTTTTTGACTTAGCTGGAAGAGGCAAAAGGTTAAGAAAACCTAATACGTTGCAGCTAAGGATTTTCTTTGGTTTTGAAAATCTTTAACTACAACTAACTTAATGCTAAACTATCTTATTTCCTCAAGAAATAGAGCACGAGGACTTAGGAGTAGGGAATTGGTTATGATAATCTTTAAGTTAGGATTTGCAAGGAGATGACGACACCTATCTGAGGTGTAGGCTGAAAGAAAGATTATTGGCACTACATCGAACGAAAATCTTCACTTATAAATTCCCAAGGAGGAGACGACTCATATTTGAGGTGTAGCTATGAAATAAAGATTATTAATCATGAAAACACACGATAAGCCTTACTTATAAATTCCCAAGGAGATGATGACACCTATCCGAGGTGTAGATATGAAACAAAGCTTATTAATCACATCATGAAATAATAATTGGGACAACAAATTGTATAAATGATACACACAAACAATGAATGATAAAACCAACAATTATATTTAATATAAGGTGAACAAGTACCATAATAATAACATTTAGGTAAGGCATCTTAGCTATTTATTATCACAATAAAATTTCTTGAACAAATACAAAATAACAATACTATAGGTAAGGTTGCTCAACATGTATGCTATCACGTGCAAAAGTTAATTACAAATGAGCAAGGGTGCTCTTATTTATAGAACTCCAAGGTGTAGGGAACCCTAAAATCACCTTAAGTTAACATGAGTCTTGCAAGCATGCAAGAGTTTATTGCTAAACCTAAATAAATGAAACTATACAGTTAACTAGAAAACTAAACTAAATGGACATGTGCAACATGCAAGTCCTTATTGAAATGAAAGTTAACTAATAACTAACATCAGTTAACTAATCCTAACTAAAAGTCTGACCTCCTCCAAAGATATCTCTGAGAATGGGATAAGCATGCATAAAATCAAAAATTAGAACTCAAGATTGATGTTGAGTTAACTGTTGCTTCCGACTCTATCCTCGAGAATAACTGCTGGATCTAATTGACTGTATCCTTCAAGCCATCATGGGCTATCACCTCATCTAGAAATTGGTTGACTATCTCATATTTTGGTACTTTGATGCTATTCACGATGATAGATTTCCTATTCAACTCCTTCTCACCATCTTTGATCATCCTCTTACAATCTCTGACCTCTTCACTTGCCTTGTTGAAACTAGTTGTCATCACTAAGAAGTGATCCAACTTAGATGCCACAAGATATCCATCAAGGCTATCACAAACAAGCTCCTCAAACTTGGTATGCACTGCATCAAGCTCAGTGTATGTACCATCGTCAAGAAGATAGTGGCACGAGATTTGAGTGATAAACCCACTCATGAGTTTGAGAGCTCCGTCGACACCCTCTTTCAATGCAACCATCCTTGTAGAGATTCTCTCATACATTTCCAATTTGAAGAGATGTTGTTCTCTCCAAGTGAAAACCTTCCTTTTATCCTCATATGATACAATGGAGTCATATGCAACTGCTAACTATGATATGCGTATCAGGTCCTTCGGCTTGCCCTCTGCTACAAATAATTCAAGCTGATGGATCCCCTGACGAAGATTATGTGTAGTTTACCTCAACTAATATAACTATGTGAGAAGGTATCAACCTGAAATAATGAAATCTTCAATCTAGTTGTATAAGAGCTTCCCACAGTTGACTAATCGATCTGTAAACAAAGATTTTGGCACCCACATGCTTTCTTGCACTTATAGTGTTTTTCACCTAAAAGGAGAAAGATGGGCCAAAATGCAATGTAAACATTCAAAGATTAATGTTATATGGATGAAATATGTCTAAATAATCTGATCTAAAGGTAGAAAACTAAATAAATATATTGATTATTAAGTGAAAACTAAGAGAATGCAAGATGTTTGAAAACACATTGTGATATGCAAAAACACCTAGAAATGAAAGCAAACTGTAACATAAATGGATGAAATTGAATGTGTGCACCTTAGATCTTGTTGGAGACTAGGAATGACTTCTGAAATGCTACTGATATTGAAAATTTGGCCTATGAGGACTCATTTGCCATTCTGGACAAATTAGTCCCAAGTTTGGGAAACTGTTCAACTTTGCAACTTGATCTTTAATGATTTCCAAGTCTTTAAGATGTCTAAATCTAAAAACACACAAGAAGACAAGGATAAATGTTGGATGTTAGGGCATGGGGGTTTGCCTTGGTCAAACCCCTTTTTAGGTAATTAAACCAAATTGAAGAAAGAATGTAAAGAAGCATGCAACAATGGAATTAATACCTTGCCATGATGTTTGATCTTGAATTTTTGTAGCAAAAGATGAAGAATTGTTAGGGTTAGAGATGGCAGATATCTAACAATTAAATGCAGATTTAAATAATAAACACAGAATTAGGGTTAAATAATAAACAAAGAAACTAAAACATACACAGAATAAATCATAACACAGAGAATTTAACGTGGTTCACCCAATCTGGGCTACATCCACCAAACCCCAGCCATCCAATACTTTTATTATCCAGTGCAAAACCTATTACAATCTTGCAAATAATCCCGTTTTTCATCATACTGTAACCCCCATCCCAACCCCTTTTAACAAGCTTTTAGAAGCTTCCAGAATTAGGGTTTTACAAAGTCGGTTTTCTTTCTTTT
>VDFB02142675.1:0-15296 GCA_007258455.2 Sequoia sempervirens
ATTTACCTAAAACTAAGGAAAGATCAAGTAGTTCTGAGAGTTGTGAAGAAGAAGATCAACCTCTTCCTCAGCCTGTGAGGAGGTCAACACGTAAAAGAAAGCAACCTGATAGGTATGGGTTTTCTTTGTTATATTCTACTTGTGCCTATGCTTTAATTTTTAGCACTGATGAGCCTAGGACTATGAAAGAGGCATTTAGAATGTCTAATTCAAACTCTTGGTTGGAAGCCATGAATGAAGAAATTGCATCATTAGAAAAGAATGATACTTGGAGTTTGGTACCCTTTCCTAACGGCAGAAAAGTTGTTGGTTGCAAATGGGTATTTAAAAAGAAAATAGGTCTAGATGGCAATGTGGAAAAGTATAAGGAAAGGTCGGTTGCGAAGGGATATTCCCAGGTAGAGGGTATTGATTATGGAGAAAAATTTTCTCCTATGGCTAAGCTGATGTCTATCAAATTTATTTTGTCACTTACAATAGCGTATGACTTAGAGATTGAACAGATGGATGTGAAGACAACATTTCTTCATGGTGACCTTGAAGAAGAAATTTATATGTCCCAACCTGAGCACTTTGTGGAAAAAGGTAAAGAAAAAATGGTTTGCAAGTTGAAAAAATCTCTGTATGGATTAAAACAATCCCCTAGAATGTGGTACTAGAAGTTTGACACGTTTGTTTTGTCATTGGGATTTGTAAGATCGAAGTTCAATCACTATGTGTAATTTAGAGTTGAAAGTGGTTGTATTCTTATTATTGCTCTCTATGTTGATATAATATGTTGTTCATAGGAAATAGTAAGTTAATGATTTTTTATCTAAAATCTCAATTGTTTGCAAAGTTCGAAATGAAAGAGCTTGGTGCAGCCAGGTATATTCTAGGAATGGAAATAACCAGAGATAGGAAGAGTAGAAAACTTTGGCTCAATCAAAGTAAGTATATTAATACTATTCTGGAGAGATTTTGTATGACCGATTGCAAGCATCTAGTTGTTCCAGTGTTGCAGGGTATGAAGCTATCTATTGGGATGTCAGGTGAAAAGAGTGTTCGACATCCGAAGGGAACTTCAAAATATGCTTTGTGTTACCATGGAGTTGGTTGAACTGGGCCAAAGGAATCTCAACATTTGAGGCTATGTGGATTCTCGGATTGGTAGGGGACATCGGGGATGCGAGGAAGATCCACCAGTGGATATATTTTCATGATGAATGGTGGTGCAGTGAGTTGGATGAGTAAGCAATGGGCTATAGTCGCTTTGTCCACTATAGAGCCAGAGTACATGGCAGCAACACACACCTATAAAGAAGAAATATGGTTATAATGTTTGTGTTCTAACATTGGGTTTGATGCAAGGAAAATTATAATTTACTATGACAGTCAGAGTGCTATTTTTTTGGCAAAAAATCCTACTTTCCATGCCAGGATGAAACATATTGATATGTAGTATCATTTTGTATGAGATATGGTGGAGGATGGAAAGGTCTCTTTAGAAAAAAGTGGATACTTTGGAAAATGTTGCAGATGCATTGACGAAACCAGTGAGCACAGACAAGTTCAGGTGGTGTTCCAGTTTGATGGGCCTTAGTTCCCATGAATTTCAGTAGTTTTGTTGTGCTCTACAGATGTCAGTAAGATCTTCATCAAGTGAGAGATTGTTGGAAAATGTGCCTCAATCTTATTGGCATGTAAACTTCTGAGAGAGTAAAGTTGGTGAGACCCTCTGGAAGTCTTACCGACTAGCAGTTGTGTTCATAGATTGAAAGTCGTTGAGACTTTGGTTTTGTCTTACCGACAGGAGTCATCGATAAGACATGTCGATCACTGTGAAAGTTCTAACTCTTTCTGCCCAGGAAAATCTCTTGCTGAGAGGTTGGTTCCTATTGGACATCGGGGAGAGGAATGAACTTTTGGAATGACTCATTCCAATGGAGTATGTCTCATCGAGGTTTTACACTTAGGCGACAGATGACTTCAGGGAGACTCTTGGCTGATAGGTTTACATGTGGTCTCGCCGACAGGCTGGTGCATTCAATATGACCTCTTAGCGATAGTGTTTCTCTCTTTGTCTGTTCTGTGCTTGGTATGATGTCTCGCCGATAGTGATGGTCTTTTTGATAGAGCTACATGAGTTGAACATTAGTGTGAAGTCTTAGAAATATTGTTTGTCTCGCTGAGAGGTATGTTTTCGGTATGAGCTCTTGTTGATAGCACTTGTCTCACTGATAGCTTTTCACGATGAACATCGGTGAGACATAAAGTTCTATGAGACTCTTAGTGATAGCAAAACTCTTGTTGATAGATTTGCACAAGATGGATTTTTGTTTGGTATGACCTCTTGCTGATAGCGATGGTCTAACTGATGGTTCTGTAGTGGATATCGATATGATGTCTTAGTGATAGAGTGAGTTTGTGCAACAATTTTGAACTTAATATGACTCTTGCCGATGGTGGTGACTCTAGGCGATAACGATAGTCAGGCATTGTGGCATCAGGAAGACACGGCAGTGTCTCACCAACATGCAACATAGTTTGAATGCCTTGACCCAATGTATATCCTACATGGTCTGTTCTGAGCCAATTAGAGAAGAGGAATGTGAACCGCTAGTAGTTGGACTATTGTGATTGTTCTTGTGAGGGAGGTGAACAAATTTTGAAGAGAACGATTATGCTTGGAAAATGGTGGATGACGATGAATAGAAGAGTGTGATATAATGAAGTGTTGCTCAATTGAACACAATTTTTTTTGAGTGAATTCGTTGGATGTTTCTATGAGAATTTCTATACAAGGTTGATCAAGGAAATTATGCTGCTGTAAACTGACATAAGAAAGTGGAGTCTGTACTCTATATGTATTTTTTGTTTACTATAATACAGAGAGGCTCTTCTTGGTGTGGTGGGTTTTTCTCTTGTAAGGGTTTTCCCACATAAATATGGTGTCCAAATTGTGTATATTCATTTCTTTGTTTCTGTTATTTCTTTCATGATTATCTTAATTGCACTATAATTGAAAAATTTAAAGTCACCTCTGCATTCTTCCCTGAGGTTTTGGCATTAGGAGAGTTTGTTTTGCACCTAATATTTTCTTCAAATCATAATGTGTGTGTGAGGTGAGTGTGGAAGATCAGTGCCAAGCTTAATGCTAAGTTTTTGGATGTAGTGAGCAAAAGGTTAACTCTATCATTCATGTCAAAAAGTGGCTATGGTTGAACTCTTTGTTGCATTGGGATTGTAGTATCTACATGACAATCATATTTTTCTACTTTGTATCTGTGTGGCAATGAGCCCTGTAGATTTTTAGACCCTAGGATAGTGAGTCCTTAATTTGGACAGTGAGTCCGAACAGTGAGTCCTTATTCATGCAGTGTGCCTTTTGTAATCATTTTTCTTTATTCTCTTTAGTGTGAGTTAATCCTCGCTATGGTTTTCCACATAAATATGGTGTTGTGTTAATGTGTTTGATTTAAATTTTTTCATTGGTTTTTGATGATTAATATTTTAAGCAATGTTTGGTTCCACTAATTGCAATTAAAGATTTAATTTGGTGACTACTGGTTCACCCCCTCTGTTAGTTTTCATGTTCAATAATTAGTATCAGAGTGGTTCCTTGGAGAAGAGCTTAACCACTTAAGGAAGATCTAGGATGGGTGGAAAAATTATTCATGAGTATCTAAGGTTCGATGGAATGAACTATGCTACCTAGAAAATATTAATGGAAGAATATTTGGAGTATTGTGGATTTGATGTGGAAAAAGATTAGAAGAATTTTAGGTTCCTTCAGTGAATTGTCTGAGTAATATTGATGAGATAAAGGAAAATGAAGCAAACAATAAGGATAAGTATATTTTGAAGATTAGCTTGGTACACTCAGAGTTGATTAAAGTGAAAAATCTAAAGACTGCAAAAGAAGTCTAGGATACTTTGGAGACACAGTTTGAGCTTCTATGCTTATCAAAGGATGAGAATGTCAAATCATATGTACAAAGACTTGATGAAATTGTATTTGGAATAAGAGGACCAAGTGTTATTTCAAATGAAACTAGAATTGTAAAGAATATTCACAGAAGTTTACCTAATACCTATAGTTAAAAGGTGTGTGTTAATGAATAGAGCATAGATTATAAGACCTACAATAAATATGTGTTGTTAGGATAATTGACATTCTATGAAATGAGGAAGCCAAATTTGAAAAATGGATGTAAAACAGAGACTACTTTCAAGGAAAAAAAGGTTGAAGATCTAGATGAAGAAAGTCTTGATGAAACTAAACCAAACTTTGTGAGAAAGATGAAGAAATGCTCTAGAAAGTATCAAGGTAAGTTACCCTTTAAATGCTTTAGTTATGGATAAAATTGTCATTATGCTGCAAGACGTCTAGAAAGAGCTAAGAGAAATAGATTAAGGTTAGAAAAAGAAAGAAAAGGTAAGATGATTAACAAAGAATACTATGTGAATGAGAATGCTAGTATATTTTATGAAGATTCAAAGTATAAAGATCCAAATATTAATGAATGCTTGTTTTTAGATATAAAGGACGAACCTACTTCTGCTAAATCTGAGAAAAAAACAAAGGAAACCCCTCTGGCAAAGGATAAGAATGAAGGTATTGTAATCTCTTCCCTACATGTTAAATAGGAAAAGAATTTTTGGGTAGTTGACAATGGTTGTTCACATCACATGACTGCTGATAAGAATAAGTTTTCTAAATTTCATAAATTTGACAAAGGTTTGGTTATGTTTCGAGATGATACTAGTTTTAAGATTTGTGGAATTGTTTTAGTTAGTTTTGATGGAAAGCATAACACTGATGTTGTATACTATGTTAATGGATTAAGCTATAATATTTTAAGTGTTTATCAGATGTGCAATAAAGGATATGATCTTATATTAAAAGAATGAAAGATTTGAGATCCAGAAAGGGTCAAGAATAGTTATTGCTATAGGAAAAATATTTGAAGGGAGTATCTATGCTAAAAGACAATGCGTTATGACTCAGATTAATGATAGTTGGCTATGGAATAGGAGAATATATCACATAAGCCCTGATAAATTGGCAAGGATTAGTGGTGTTCAACTCGTGAGAGATTTATCAACAATTACAAATCATGTCAATGCTATGTGTAGAAATTATTAGTTTGGGAAGCAACCAAGGATACATTACAGATCAAAGGACACAATATTGGAAACAAGAAACACTGAGAGGGGCATTGAATCAGTGTTGTGAAAAAAATCAATTTGATTGTTCTATCTTTTAACTTACTTGACCATTCAACAAAATAAACATGCATCAACAGAAAATAATCACAACACCATACCACTAGAATTTTTACATGGAAACATTGTTAGGGGAAAAACCATGGTGGATGGCCAATCCACAATATAATATGAGTATACCAAAAATGAAAAGTACAAAATGGGAATGCACCTACATTCAAGCTCACTACCAATAGCTCACTACTCAAAATGAATGGCCTCACTACCATACAATGATTTGGAATAGATCCAAAAGAGTGAACTGATGAAATAGAATCTACTATTCCTAATTATAGTTCTTATTAAGCTCTATGGATAATATTATGTCCTAACTGATCCAACAATTTTGCGCTTCTCTACACAACTCACACTACAAAAATATTAATGCACAAGTGAAACTATGCATAATCACCTAATTGCCCTTTTGATGTTTGCTACCCACTACCACAGTTCTCTTTTTAATACACTGAATGATATATCAAATCTCTTATATTATCCACATCTATAAATTAAGTTGCTATAGGTAGGCCTTCATAGAACTTGGAAATATTATCAACTATCAGCCCAAATCATGAACAATTTTGATGCCCAGCCATATAATTCAGCTAGACTATAGCTAGGACCCATAAATAAATGTTTGAACATAAAAATAATTTAAATAATTACTCTCTACACATCCAAAAATTTCCACATTCACTAAGTCAGCCAAAATCAAAAAACATCCTACTAGACCTCCAAGTTTGTACAACAGCTAATGCAACACCACAAAATTTAGTAATAAGATAACTTACATGCTTAACAAGCAATCCTGGGGATGCACAACTCAACGATGATCTGGTGAAGTAGACAGATTAACTGACTATCTAGATACCCTGTTCTTCGAGTATTTTTCCAATAACACACAATATTACAATTTATCTACTGGTATGACTAGATATTGATCCGTGGACCATGAAAATGACTTTAGTTTCCATCAATGACAACACCAGAAGTCACATTCCAACAATCTCCCCCTTTGGCATTGATGGTAACACTTAGTGAAAAATGACTAAGTGTCAAAGTTAGTAAGTGCACTGCCAAAATTCAAATTAAAACTCCCCCTAAGAATGTCAAGGCATTTTTTACTACACTATCTCCTCCTTTGACATCAATGACAAAATTAGGGAATCCAAAATTTCAAAACTATACAAATATAACTTGAGACTTACAAAAATTTGAAGACATCTACAATTTCATTTTTGAGTCCACTTAAGTTTGAATCCCAAACACTTCTCAAACTTTCCAAAAATGTTATATGACCACAAAGAAGATATGGCAAAGTTTCTTCTACTTCGAGATTTACTAGATCTGGAGCAACCACATCATCTTTAACCTGTTTCAAAGCATTCACTGGATTATCTCAATATTTGTACTTATTAGTCCCTTGAGTTCACATAATCTCCCAATAATCCTCTCATTTTAAAGTTTCAAACTCTTTATTTGGTTAAACAAAGACACTACTTGATTTTCTTAATTACCAACATTACTGGCTAATGGGTCGAAAGTATTGGAAATAGTGACTAACTATTGTTCAATGTATTTCACCTTCTTCTCATTTTCTTTAGTAAATATTGACAAGACCAAGCAAGACTTGTACACTTTTCCTCCTTCAAACATAGTACATTGAATATTTTTCATGCAAGTGCCTAACAGATCTTTGTCTTTGGCAATCAACTCATTTAGGCTACCATCTCTCTTTTCCTTGAACTCCTTTTTCACTCTAACCAAAGCTGATTTCTCAAAAGATTTAAAATGAGAATTTATAGAATTTATTAGCTTCTTTAACTCACCAAAGGAGGAACCTAATGGGTCCATAACATAAGTATGCATTAATTTTTATAAAACTCTAGATGCAAGATTTAGTAGTTCACTATCCTCTACGTGAGATTTCAGTATCCTCTCATTGGCTTTGGCTTGAGAAATTTTAGCAACCTTCATCATCTGAATTGGAGACAAATTGGATAGGTTAATGGAGCTTTCATCCAACTTAGGATCTGACTCTTCCTATTGCTCCAGTAGAGATCTCTTCACTTCCTCTATTATGATTTCTTGATCATTTTCTTTTTCAACCTTGGATTCTGATTTAGGATTGACTTTAGGCATTTCAACTTCTTCAATATGCACTTCCTTTTCCTCATCTAACACCTCAATAGGGACCTTAGATACCACCTGTGTCTCTATATTTTCCTTATTAGGAGAAGACAAAATATCCTCAAATTTTGGAGGATCAGATACATTCATGTTCTCCTCATTCTCATCCTCTTCCTTATCTACATTTACCTCCACATTCACTTCTTCATTTTCTTGAGCATTTTCAGTATTGATCTCCTCAATGTTAATCTTATCCCTTGACAAAAACTCTTCCATATTTTTTTTAGTTTCACTGACAACAACATTAGTTTCACCAATCATGAGTTTATTTACCCTTGTCTTTTTTTTTTTTTAAAAAGGGGTAAAATTTATTGAATCAACCAGCAAAGTACAAAAGCAAGGGCCACAAGCCCAGAAGAGAAAACAACACTAACAAAAGGAATCCACTAAAGGGGCACAACTAATCATCCATATCTTCCTTGACTAGCCTCTCAAGTTCATGAACACAATCCGAAGACAAATGGGCCCAATCTCCCGCCATCCATCCCTCCCCGCGATCCAAAGCCTACTTAGCCAAGCAATTAGCAGTCATATTCCACTCACGAGGAACATAGCAGAAAGAGACTATATCCAAAGAAGCACTCAGCTTAAGAATTTTCCTACCCACCACAACCAAATGCCAATCCATATTCTCCATCTGTTGTAGAATCAACATATCCACCACCACCTAGGAATCAGACTCACAGATAATCTTACTCCATCCTAGAGCACATCCTCTTTCAAGAGCCAAGAGGACAGCAAGTGCCTCCGTGTAATTATTGGTCTGTCACCCATTATAATAAGAGAAGAAGAAATTAACCTCACCAGAGTAATCCCTGCCGATTCCTCCAACCCTAGCATGCCCAAGATTTCCCCTGGAAGACCCATCAGTATTAATCTTAAGGGTCCCTAGAGGAGGGAGGGACCACTTTCCCTCCCTACAAAACTTTCTTTTAGCTTTCTTGCTTCTAACCTATTGCTTCTTACAAAGGGCATCACAACAACAAGCAGAAGAAATATTCAAGTTGTGAACCACTCGCACATCTCCAGGATCAATATCCTTAGAGATATCACACTTCATAGCTAGGTTTTCTGAAGCATATTTATCACTTGCAACCACACCTATTGCACCATCTTCAACTTATCTTGAAATATCCTGCAGTTCATTTCCAACCACACCTACCAAATAATAAATCGTGGACCAATATCCCAAGCCACCTCAAGAAAGGAGGTCTTAGAAGTGGGTCTACCAAGACTATTCCAAATCTCAACCAGAGAGTTGGCATGAATACAAGCATGCTCCCAAGCTTCCCACCACCAGTGCCAAATAACCCTGGTGAAAGAGTAGTGGAAAAAGAGATGTGAGCTATTTTCTTCATTTTTATTACATAAAATATAGATAGAAGGCCCATGAAATCCCCTCTTCTGAAGATTCTCCCAGGTAAGGAATTTATTTTGTACCACTAGCCATAAGAAAAAATTACATTTAGGCCAAGCAGACTTATTCCAAACCTTCTTCCACCAAGAACTGTCAATCCTATCAAAAGCTAATCTTTCCAACTCTTGATAACCAGATGCCACTGAAAACTTTCCCTTCGGATTAGGTCCCCAAGCAAGGGTATCAGCTTCTCTCAAAGAGTTACATGCTCTACCTACAATAATCCTAGCAAGAGTCTCCCTCTCACCCTCAGAACCCTCTGGAGGCCATTCACAAGGTTCTTTCCATCTGGCTCCGTTGCCATGACCCACCCTTAAAGTCACCTTAAAATCCTCAACTTTACTCCAACCAGCTGTAAGAAAATTATCACAAAGAGGTTGAAGGTGGGGGTATTGAGATAAGATAGGAGGGAATCCATCCCAAGAATCCTCCCAGAACAAGGAATTTGAACCCCGATTAGAAATCTAGAAAAGACCCTTCTTGACAAGCTGCGCTCCTTTGTTCAAAGTATCCCAAACCATGGATCCCCTTCCTGTCAAATTGTATCTTGGTACATCTTTCCCATTCACCCCACCAAGATACTTAACATTGGAATCTTAGCCATGTGATCTGGCTTGCCAAAAATAAGCATCATTTGTCATAGTAAATTATAGTACCTTGCATCAAACCCAATGTTAGAACACAAACATTATAACCATATTTCTTCTTTATAGGCATGTGTTGCTGCCATGTACTCTACCTCTATAGTGGAAAAAGTGACTATAGCCCGCTGCTTACTCATCCAACTCACTGCACCACCATTCATCATGAAAATATATCCACTGGTGGATCTTCTGCTGTCAATGTCCCCTGCCCAACCAGAATCCACATAGCCTTAAATGCTGAGATTCCTCTGTGATTCAACCAACTTTCCATGGTAACAAAAACCATAATTTGAAGTTCCCTTAGGGTATATTCTTGTGGACTAACATCCACCGTGGTTTTTCCCATAATAGGGTTTCCATGAAAAAAAATATTGGTGTTCTCTATCTCTCTGATGTGTTAATAGATAGTTGTTAGTTGCTTGTTGATCAGATCTAAGATTAATTTCAGTAAATTTAGAAAATTTTAAGTTTCTGTGACATTTGATTCACCCCCCTTCTAAGTTTTTTGTCCTCATTTTTCCAAAAGATACAAAGAAGACAAAGAATATTGTCACAGAGAGACAATTCCAATGCAATATAAGATTCCACCACAACCACTTATATACACGAATGATAGAGTTAACCTTCAGTTGACTACATCTAGAAACTTAGGATTAAGCTTCATATTGATCTTCCATAGTCGCATCACACACACATTCTAAGTTGAATCAATGTTGCATCAAACTACACTTTATCTATTCCCTTATTCTTTGCACTTGTACCAATTGCTCTCTCTCCTTCACAAACTCATTTTGGATTTATACTATCTTCAACTTTGAAACATATTCAAAGTTGACTATCTAAATTCAAATTAGGCTGGTGCCAAAACATCCTAAGGTGGAATTAGAATGAGGGTGACCCAAACACATGCTTGATGTAGACCCAAACAGATCCAACATAATTCACCAACTTTGAAAGTAGTGTTTGACACATGGTCGGCCAAAAAAATGTAAAACACATAGAACCTTTAAGCACAAATCTTCTAAATACAAAATTTATCTTCAATAGAATCAGGGCAACTCATCTTTAAAGCTATAAGAGAATTCTAGACCAAGAATGTTTCTCTTGGAACTCAACCAAAACATATAATAGCATCTTCTAGTAATTATGAACAACATATTTTATCCACACAACCGTAGGAGAAAATCCAGATCCAAACACAGAGCCAACACAAAAGTATCTTCATTACAATTTTCTCAATATCCTTGACATATGGAACAACAACTGCTAATAACCAGTTGACATCAAGACTAGTTGACATCAAGACAAGGTGACATCAATGAAAACACCTTCAGTCATATATCAATGATAGCACCTTCAATATTACATCATTGATCTTCCATTCTTGCAAGGTCAATCTCCCCCTTTGCCATTGATGGCAACACATGTTGTGAAAATTCATCAAAGACAACATACAAGCTCTAAATGTAATTTTTTGTTTCTCTCCCTGAGAAGATAATTTATTTGAGCTCCTTTCTCTTTTTTCTTTTCATCCTTCTTCTTTCATTTTGACATTCTTGACATCAATGGAAAAGGAATATCAATATTGTTCATTGATTTCTCCTTTGACATGATAAAAAACACCTAAAACTATCTACTCCCCCTGAGAGGTAGCCACAAAAAAATAGTCTAGATGAAAGATAGATCCATAGATCCACCAAATAAATGCATCTCCATATGCATCTAGTTCAATAACATGGAGGGATAATAATTGCTAACTTATGTTAGAGATAATCAAAAGTATCTTTTATGAAGAGCATGTTGCAAGAATGGAATATTCTTTCATTTATGTAAATCTAAAGGTGCCTTAATTGATGTGAACTTGGTCTTGATGTCAATTGGTCTTGATGTTAACAAGTTATTAACTATTTTTTTTGTTGCATATGTTGAGGATATTGAGAAAATTATATTAAAGGTACTTTTTGTTGGCTTTGGGTTTGGTCCCGATTTGATCCTGAGGTTGTGTGGATAAGATATGTCTTGGTTGTGTTCTAGAAGAAACATCCCAGTTTGGAATCATCTTATAGTTGAGTTTCCCTAATTTCTTTGAAGATAACTCTGGCATTTGGAATACTTGTGCTCTAAAGTTCTATGTGTTTTATAATGGTTTGGTCAAACTTGTGTTGAACACTAGTTTCAAAGTTTGTGAAGTATGTTGGATATATTTGGGTCCACATAAAGTGTATTTTTGGGTCGCCCTCATTCTAATTCCACCTTAAAATATTTTGAAACTGACCTAATTTAAATTTGAATTTGGATGGCTAAATTTGGATGTTTCAAAGTTGAAGATGGTATAATTCTAGGATGAGTTTGTGAAGGAAAGAGAGTGTGGTACGAGTGTGAAGAAGAAGGTAATAGAGAAAGTGAAGTTTGATGTGACATTTGTTTGAAAATGTGCCTCAATCTTACTGGAATCTAAACTCCTGAAAGAGAAAAGTCGGTGAGACCCTCTAGAAGTCTTACCAATTAGCAGTTGTGTTCATAGATTGAAAGTGGTTGAGGCTTTGATTCTATCTTGCCGACGGGAGTCATCAGCAAGAGATGTCGATTGCTGTGAAATTTCTAACTCTTTCTGCTGGGAAAATCGCTTGTCGCAGGTTGGTTTCTATTGGACATTAGGGAGAGGAATGAACTTTCAGAATGACTCATTCTGACAGAGTATGTCTCGCTGAGGTTTTACACTTAGGCAATGGATGACTTTGGGGAGACTATTGGCTGACAGGCTCACATTCGGTAAGAACTCTTGCCAATGGATGCGGTCTCGCTGACAGGCTTGTGCATTCAATATGACCTCTTGGCGATAAGGTTTCTCTCTCAGAATGTTCTGTGCTCAGTATGATGTCTCTCCAATAGCGATGGTCTTTCCAATAGAGCTACATGAGTTGAACATCGATGTGAAGTCTTAGTGATATTTTTTTCTCACCGACAAGTATGTTTTCAGTATGACCTGTTACCAATAGCACTTGTCTCACTGACAACTTTGCATGCTGAACATCAGTGTGGCATAAAGTTCTATGAGAATCTTAGGGATAGCCAAACTCTTGCTAATAGATCTACACAAGATGGATTTGTGTTTAGTATGACCTCTCACCGACAGCAATGGTCTGGCCGATGGTTCTACAGTGGATATTGATAGAGTGAGTCTGTGTGACAGTTTTGAACTTGATATCACTCTTCTCGATGGTGGTGACTGTGGGCAATAACGATAGTTGGGAATTGTGGCATCGGGGAGACATGGCCTAGTGTCTCATTGACATGTGACACAGTTTGAACGCCTTGGCCAAATGTATATCCTACGTGGTCTGTTCTGAGCCGATCAGAGAAGTGGAATGTGAAAAACTAGCAGTTGGACTATTATGACCATTCCTATGAGGGAGGTGAATAGATTGTGAAGAGAACGATTATGCTTGGACAATGGAAAATGATGATGAACAAAAGAGTGTGAGATAATGAAGTGCTACTAAATTGAACATGATTTGTTCTGAGTGAATTCGTTGGATGTTTCTATGAGCATTTATGTACAAGGTTGATCAAGAAAATTATGATGTTGTAAGCTGACATTAGAAAGTGGAGTCTGTACTTTGTATGTATTTTTTGTTTACTATAATACAAAGAGGCTCTTCTTGCTGTGGTGGGTTTTTCTCCAGTAATGGTTTTCCCACATAAATATGGTGTCCAAATTATGTATGTTCATTTCTCTATTTCTGTTATTTCTTTCATGAGTATCTTAGTTGGACTATAATTGAAAAATTTAAAGTCACCTCTGCATTCTTCCCTAAGGTTTTGGCATTAGGAGAGTTTGTTCCCCACCTAAGCTTTCCTTACAAGTGGTATCAGAGCCTGGCCAGTTGTGTTATCCTTGTGGGTATATTGGGTTTTTTGTGTTATTTCTGTTCAGTGGGAGTCTTGTAGGAGTTTGGTAATTTGAATTACAGATTAAGTTGGCAAGCACGTTAGGAAATATTGAAACTGAGAAATTCAATGGCAGCAATTTTGAGTTGTGGAAACTTAAAATGGAAGATATGTTGGTTGATCATGATATTTGGCTTTCTTTGTTTGGAATGAAGCTTATAGGCATGAAGAAAGAGGATTGGGACCTTGCAAATAGAAAATCAAAGGGGTTGATAAGGCTCTATTTAGCAAACTCTATTCTTCTAAGTGTTCATGAAGAAAACACTACATCTTCTTTGTGGAAAAGAATGAGAGCTATTTATCAGGGCAAGTCCTTGGTGAATAAGTTGTTCTTGAGGAAGAATTTGTACTCTTTGAAAATACAGGAAGGAGCGTCTGTTGTTGAACACTTGAATGCTTTCAACATGTTGATTGCTTAGTTGACATCTGTGGGTGTGAAGATTGATGAAGAAGATTGTTGTATGATGTTATTATATTCTTTGCCAAATTCTTGGGATCACTTGGTGATGGCTATTGGGAGTATGAAATCCACTTTTAAGATGGAAGATGTTGTTTCTTCTTTGTTATCAGAAGAGATGAGAAGAAAATCTTCTGAGATGGCGAAGGAGGCTCTTACTATTAGAGGCAAATCAAAAGAAAAAGGCAAGAAGAAGGACAAGAAGTCCAAATCCAAATCAGAGGGGAGATCAAAGTCTCTTGGAAATAAGTCCAAGGTGAAGTGCTAGAATTGTGGGCAACCTGGTCATGTCTGAAAGGATTGTAAAGAGGAGAAAAAGAAGAAGAATTATTCTTCCGACAATGATTCTTCTCAGAGTGATGTAGATGCTTTCATTGTAGCCTTGGCTACACAGGCATCAGATGATGTCTGGCTAATTGATTCTAGAGCATCTTTCCACATGACATCTCATAGAGACTGGTTAACTAAGTATGAATAATATGATGGTGGAAGGGTGTATTTGGTAAGTGATTCATCTTTGAAAATAGTTGGTCGTGGAAGAGTCAGAATTCAATTCCCTAATGGAAGAGTGAAGGGAATCAATGATGTGATGCATATACCAGGTCTGGCTTAAAATTTACTTTCTGTTAGTAAGCTGAATCATATTGGAGTGCAAGTCACATTCTCTGGAAATGGCTACAAGATGACTAGAGGCTCAATGATGCTAGCTAAGGGTGTTTGTATTAGTACCTTGTATAAGCTGGATGAACATGCTATGCAATGCAATAGTGTCTTTGTAAATTCATAGAAAGCTACTCATGGAGAAAAAGAGGAAAAAGTTCCTGATAGTGTAAACTCTATGGAAGTTAAAATTCTAGGAGAAAAGACTATGCTCTGGCATCATAGGCTTGGCCACATTGGTGAAAAAGGTTTTAAAACCTTGAAAAATAAAAATTTGGTTGAGGGGCTTGATGATTGTAACCTTGAATTCAAATTTTGTTAACATTGTATATATGGTAAACAACACCATGTTTCATTTTACTCCATTCCTCACAAATCTTCTGATTTACTTCATTACATTCATTCTGATGTTTTTGGTCAAGTAAATGTTCCTTCTTTGTCTAATCGAGATATTATGTATTGTTCATTGAAAATTATTCAAGAAGGGCATTTGTTTATTTTTTCAAAAGTAAAACAAAAGTGTTCAGTCATTTTAAGGAATTT
Organism: Sequoia sempervirens; assembly: GCA_007258455.2. Taxonomy (NCBI): domain Eukaryota; kingdom Viridiplantae; phylum Streptophyta; class Pinopsida; order Cupressales; family Cupressaceae; genus Sequoia; species Sequoia sempervirens. The sequence goes on from VDFB02142675.1 coordinate 15,110, forward strand.
AAAAACCTTGTGGAAAATTAGACTAGAAGAAAAATAAAATGTTTAAGGACTAACAATGGCGGTGAGTTTTTTTTTGATGAGTTCCAGAGGTATTGTAAAGATCATGGGATTAAAAGACATAAAACTACACTTTATACTCCACAACAAAATGGAGTTGCAGAAAGGTTCAACATGACATTGATGGAAA